>PNEQ01117427.1:0-22656 GCA_003012365.1 Medauroidea extradentata | reverse complement strand
GAACTTAGTGTTAATTGTTTGTTTCCTTCTTACTGTGTTTTAAAATTAAAACTATATAAAGTTTTTAAGTGCCTGTTCAGCATGGCTGTCTTTTGTAAACATTATAAAACTATAGAAAGCTTTCAAGTGCCTGTTTCAGCGTGGCTGTCTTTTGTAAACATTAAGGCTATTACTGTTAGTTAGGTAGTATAGTTTATTGGTATTAATTTTTATCTTATTTTCTTTTAACTTTAATCTCTAAAATAAGGGTTGTATGTACCTAATATTGGTTCAGTGTAAGAGAAGGCATGTATGCCTTAACTGCGCCTAATAAAGACGATTTTATTATTATTATTATTTATAATACCGAGGAAGAGTTTCCTTCACAAAGACCGTCTGCAGTAATATTTAGATCCAGATTCAACCTCGGGTGGCATGACAAATCCGAACTGAAAATATAGTACAGAATACACACACCCTGGCTGGATTCTAGAAATAATTAGAAGTGCAAAATAAATAAACTGGCCAATAAATTAAAAACGAAATTAATAAGAAATGTCCATCTCCGAGAATCCCACTGTTCTAAAGTTACAGATCATTAGAATGTGTCTACGCGTTGTTCAGTCCGGGTGTTCTCCACGTCTGCATTTAACATTTAAACACAGATTAAATGCAGTACTTTACTCTAAACGCACTGACGTAGCGTCGTAGCAAGCCAAGATACAAACATGATTGCAAAATCCTCGTGGAGATAAGAAGAAAGACAAATCACACGTACTATTCGCCGAGCGTACGTGTCATACATTCGTTACGCTACTGTTGTGAATAACTTCAGTAAACTGTCACAGTCCTGAGAGATTTCACAGTCTACTACATCGTGCGCAGTGTGTGGTTCATTATGACGTTTATCTGTACCTAACTTCTAGGAAGCGGAAGGAGAGGGGGGGGGGGCTCTAGCTCGTAAACATTACCGCTGAAAATTCAGACAAGAAAACCGTTAATACTTGTCACTAACCCTATTTCCAAACTGTCACGTGGTGATCATTGCCTGCATCTGTACTAAATCACATAAAACAGTATCGTACATCGTAAGATTGGCGAAACACACTCCTCGTGTAGCTACAGCAGGTATATATATAATACGTAAAAACTTTGATGACTGAAACGACACAAGGACAATACGAGGAAGTCCCAATCCCTTTCCTTTAGAGGAATTTCGAGGTATACTTCGTCTGTAAAATATTTTTCTTTCCAGGGCAGTAAAAAACTATTACATATAGGCCATACGTTGGGCTATATTTCTATAGTGTGTTATTACAGAGGGAAGTAGTTTTTCTTACAATTGGCATTTCAAACGCATCGGCGAATAGTTTCTCGGCTTTCAACACGTGAAATACTGTAACGTCTACTGCTGCAGATATAATTACTATGCTAATGGACTGCAACGAGCGTGATCAGGACATGGAAGGGCGACTTTCGCTTGCTTAACACTTGCCTCATCGCCTCAAAGCGCAAGGAGATTTTAACATACGCGTATCTTCCCTTCGAAGACTTCTCTCCAGGATGTTACGAAACACGACAGCTGCTGGCGGTGTCTCACAAGAAGCAAGCTAAGATAGACGAGAGTAAACGTTGCCTCGCATCAGAAGGCACGTCTAGGCTCCGTGTAAATGTTTGTGGAAGATAAGGCTAGTCGCTAGTAACAGCTCGCGTGGAGGCGGCACACATGACAACACACGGACCAGGACATGAAAGCACGTGAGTGGGATACGCCCCCTTCGCGTATACCTACCCACGTTCCAAAATACTTTATCCGGATTTCGGTTCTCCGATATCATCCAACACGAACACCTGGACGGTAGGCCATGACCGATTACTTTCCCGTTCTTGTCCAAGATGGTCCCATGCCTAATGACCTTGCAGTCGCAACAGAATTTAAAATTTACTTACCCAAGTATAATTCTCATTCAAACAAAACCCGCAGACATACCACACAGGAGAAAAATAAACGTGTTAACTACATCGCTTGTAATAGTCTCCTGTTTAAATCACTTTATAATATTATCACCCGCAATCTTGATTGTAGAAGGATGCTTCACACTTTGTGTAAGCTGAAAGCACTCACACACACATAGCACTTATATCCCTGAGGCACTATAAGGAAGATAGGAGGCAGGCACCTTGTCACTGAGGGCGGAGGAGCGGCCCATGTGGTCGCAGGCGTCGTCCAGCAGCGTCATGCCACGGTGGCGACACTCGCGCACTAAACACGTCCGCTCCGCTCGACGCCTGGCCGCGCACTGAGAGCGCCAATGAGCGCGCGCCGCCACATCCGGGAGAGCGGCCCGCCACCTGCCGGCCGCTGACCCGGTTACCGCGCCGCCCAGCTGATGTCGCCGCGTCACTTCCGTGTGCGCAGGCGCTCCACGGCGCGCAGCACCAGTCTCTCCCTCCCTTCCCACAACCCATACTCCCCTCTCTCCTAGCATTTCGTCGCTTCACTGATACTTTCAGGTTTCAGTCGTCTCGCGCCGCGCAGTGACATGACTGGATTCACCGCCTACCCCACGCTTCAAATGCGTTTTTCTACAAAAATATTCCACGGTTGCCCATTGTGCCAACGTACGAAAAGAAAATTCAGACAAGGTCGGAACATCATCGTTAAGACGCCAAAAGCACTGTTTCTAAGCCCTCCAACATGGCTAAAAACAGCCTTTTCAGACTTCCGTACTTCAAAATGTACAAACCGGATGTATGTAAAACTCAGATTGCGACCTTCACTGAACTAAGTTGTAAACTTTCCACCAATAAAATTATATGGTCACCGCTCAATGTCCCGTAGAAAAAAAAACCGTTCGGCGGGAAGCTTGCATGCTAGTTGGGCGCTTGACTCGTTGAGGCGACGTAGCATTTGATGCGCGCTTCAAGGTCGACCTTACTGCTCCGTCGCTTTTGAGCCTCTCACGCGCGGGTAGGCTGCGCCCTTAACGTACGCACGTACGAAGTAGAAAGTTTATGAACTCTGATACGCACGATAAGCGAGGATGTGAATGCTAGTATGCACGCTCGGTGTTTCTACTTTTACACTACGTGCGCTACGTGGTGGTTGTGAATCCAGCTTTAGCGTACGTACGTGTAAACGTACAAACACTGCGGCTGGTATTATAAACATTTTTGTAAACAACTCCCGGGACGCGTAGCGCATTCATGGACGAGGTTTGCTTGTCTCACCAAAGGCCCTTTCACACGATCAAATAGTAATTGAATACAATTTCTTGAATGCAAGTTATTGATCAGCACGATTAAAGAAATTTGATCAAATATACATTGAAGGTATCACTTGAAAAGATATCACTCAATTTGTAAACAAATGACAAACAAAATAAATAATGTAGCTATTTTACAAATATCTTCTAATCGTTCACGACACAAAAATATATTTCGTTAAACCAATACAAAATTTTCTGATTATTTTGTATATGTTATATAAAATAAATAATGTGCGTATTTATTTGTAATATGGTTTAATTCGCAAACGGAACTCAATAAGTTCCTTCAATTTACAATCCCAGAAAAACCTATCTTGATTCAAGAAAATTTCAAACGTGTTGGAAAAACCCTAATAAAATTCAAGACATTAAAAAAATTTGACATAAATTCGAAGCGAAATTTGTTCGTGTGAGAGGGCCTTAATATGCACCAATTGCGAGGTCGATACGACAGATATTCGAGTAAATATTTCGCCAGTAATACTTATCAATTTTAAAACTGAAAACACAATATTCGTACGAAACGTCGGAAGTAATTACGATGTAATTGAAAAAAAAATTATTAATTATATTATTACAGTTTAAATTAACGTATTTTCAAGGCAATGAGCTAAGTTGACAATCGACTATCGGCATTCTTGTCTGTCTTAGAGAACAGTTTACAGTTGCGAGTTGGATAGGACATCTCCGGACCTCTCGCAACATTGATAACAGCTTACGACGCGCTTACAACACGCCAATCAAGTAAGAATATGGTTTCCTGCTAGCGTATAGAATGTGAGGCGCGTCTTCCTTGTAAACATAACTATGAATGCCAGTTTAAGTTGTTCAACTTTCTACTCCTCACGTACGCATACTAAATGGCGGTTAGAAATCCACGTTTAAGTAGTCGTAACACTTATTTAATTTTAATAATGTTTTCTAAACACTTCCCCTTTTTAACGTTAGTTACTACTGTGCCGTAATTTACTGCCTACATTTTTTTTCTAACGAAAGCACAATACCAAAAACTTTACTTCAGTGCGGGCATACGCACGTACAGTAAGTGTGGTCGTGAATCCAGCTTTATGGGTAAACTGAGCGCTTACTTTATTTCCGATTAGAAATTGTTTCATTCCCAGTAAGGTAACGCCATAACATTACAGTTGTCTGTATTCCGAGAAACATATTGAACGTTATGCTCTGAATGTATTGTTCAGCGATTATAAAGACAAATTACATGAAAAGCTCAATAATAAAAAAAAAAAAATTACTTGGTTATTTACGTTTCTGCAGATAGGTTACGCCTTACACAGTCTACACAAACAATCGGTTTCATGTATTGGTTAACCTACCTACGCGAAACTTTCTGTTAAGCATGTGTGTATGAGTGAGTGCAGTTACAGCCCAAACTTTCGAACATAAATGTCAGTATTTTGACATTGGTATATTTGCAGCGGGTAATAAAAAAGGGCGATTCGCTTTTCAACCTTCAATGTCTTCTCTGGAATATCTTATATACTCGTGTGTATTCATCCAATCAGGCCTCCGCATCTCAGACAGGTTATAAGAAACCTTACCGAAGATGCCCAACATGGTTCTAAGGCTTTACAACTACTGCTGCATTATGCACGGCATGTAATTTATATTAAAATAAATGCTAATAATGATTACGTGTATTAATGCGTAGGCCTTCAAAAATTGTGGCAACAAGTTCTTAATAAAAATGTCACGTAAAATTAAAATAAAAAAATGTCTTTCCACTAGTTCTCTGAAGTTGGCAGCAACGTAGAGCCCAGTTCAGCTTCCTACGGCAAAAACAAGATTACCAATTATAATCATTCAGTTGCAACTCTTAATATGCTCGTTACATACCGAGTCAGTTGGCCACAGAGGATTTTACGTGTCGTCGACAGCGAGGTCATTATAGACAGCGACACAAAACTTGATAGAATGGCAACAGTTGGGAGAGGAATCGGCCATGGCTTTGTTACGAGCCTCGCCACGCGCTTTAAATGCGTTCTAGCGTGTTCGTAAATACGGTTTTTTTACGAAACTATTCCACATATGCCCATTGTATCTTTGTACGAAAAGAAAATACCCTTCAAATGATGAGTGAAGGATCGCTTTAAAGCATCACATTGATCAGAAATATCATTTCGGGGAACCCCTCAAAATGGAGAAAAAAAAACGTTTTTCCAACACGTTATGTCTGAAAAACTACTCACAGGATTAGTGTGTAATTACTGTAGGGGCATGCGATGGACTTAGCTAAACTTTCTACCAATAAAAATATGGGGACACCACTGGAAGTGTCAGTCAGGCGAGTGATCTACGATACCACTGCACGCCGTTTCAGTGTCTTGCAGGAGAGGCTACACCACACCAGATGAGCCGGCCAACATCGCCCTTAGCGCCATGCCTCACTCACACACACGGCCAGTAGGGCGAGCGGCCTAAGGAACAATCCCAGCATTCTCCTGGAGAGATTTCGGGAAACAATAGAAAACAGAAATCAGGATGACCGGAGCCGAGGATCGAACACTGGCCCCTCCGTACACAAGTCCAAGTGTTACCGTTGCGCCACGTTGTTCGGTTTGACCGTACATGGACCGCCAAGAAAAATACTGGATCCCGGACGATAAAACGCATGTTTTCCCCTTCCCTTTCCTGCTCTTTTTTTTTAACAAACGAGGTAAGCGTCCATTTCCGGATAGTGTGCGAATATATGGTTACATATAAAATCATTCGTAATCACTCTCTCCGTCCCGAAAGGTTCACAGAGGCGAGAGACAGGGGTCGTGTTCCATTTGGTCGTCTAAGGGCCCTAACCACGCGTCAAGACTTTGAAAAGTGCATCCCGGAAGTGACGTCACACGTGCTGCTGTTCGAATTCACACCAAGGGCTCATGTGCACCCTAGAATGCCCCCTTCAGCGACGAGCCACTTACCCTTCTCGAGCCCTAGATCGGAATTCACAATTCAACCTACTTCATAAAGGGCAAATGATCTAGGACACGTTACACTGAAATCGAACACGGCCCGGTTGTTTGTCCACCTGCGCCCCTTCTCCCCCTTCGTTCTGTCCCCTATGGGCGGGCCAGCAGGCCTGAGATAGGCCTCCGCATCTGAACAAGGAACAAAAGAGTCTTCACCGGTCACACCCGAACATTTAGTTTCACCGTCCTACAACTTCTGCGTTTAAAAACCAACGGTGCACACTGAATGAAATATGTGAATTGCAGCAACATGCGTGAGAATAGTTTTCCTTAAGGGTGTTCGAGTGCGATAAAATCATAATTTTATATTTATATGAAATAGTGTTAGTTATATAGAAGATACTTGTGAGTACAGTTTCCTCTTACGAAACAATTTTTAACTCGCATAGATTTCACATAGCGGTGCTTCAAAGTTATAATTTGCGTGTTCTGCTGCCATGCAAATAGTGAAAACCAATCGACTTGCGTTAGTGAAATAATTAACAGCGAATTAACATACCATGGGCTAAGTAATGAAACATTTTTAAAAAATCCCGTGAACTCTTTTTGTGTTTGAAAAAATTGCTGAATTTTCAACTTTTTTCTTGTACTTTTGCAATTTTTTTTTAAAATCAAAATATTACGTTACGGTTTTTTAAATTCTTAATTGCATAGCTCATGGGATGTGCTATCACCGTGAATTATTTTATTCAAGTAGGTCAGTTGGTTTTCACTATTTGCATGGCAGCAGAACAAGCAAATTTCGACTATGTCGCACAGTTATGAGAAAACTATGAAAGCTAAAATTGTTTTGTAAGAGAAAACTGTACTCACAAATATCGTCTACAAAACTAACACTATTTCATAAAGATATAAAATTATGATTTTATCGCACTTGAACACCCTTAAGGCCTACCTAACGCTTCAAATGCGTTGCAGCGTGTCCGTAAACAGGTTTTTTTTTCTACTAAAATTTTCCACGTGTGTCCATTGTGCCAACGTACGAAAAGAAAACAAACTTCAGAGAAGGTCGGAACCTCATTGAAAACACTGTTTCTAAGCCCTCCAACATGGCTAAAAACGGCCTTTTCAGACTTCCGTAATTCAAAATGTACTAATCGGATGTATGTGAAACTCAGGTTGCGACCTGCACTGAACATAGTTGCAGACTTTCCATCAATAAAATTATATGGTCACCGCTTAATGTCCCACAATAAAAACCGTTCTGCGAAAAGATTGCATGCTAGTTCAGCGCTTGGCTCGTTGAGGCGACGCAGCGTTTGATGCACGCTTCAAGGTCGACCTTACAGCTCCGTCGCTTTTGAGCCTCTCACGCGCGGGTAGACGGCGTACTTAAGGACTCTGCCTACCTCAGAGCTCCGGCGGCAGCAAGGATAGGGCGTTACAGGTTAAATTATATTCCTAAATATCTCAGTCACTTTCAAACCTACATATATGCCACCGGTGACTTTTTTGTTCAGTACGATACGGCCCACACTGCTACGGAATCTTTTAGCAAGTTATATCAATACCCTGAAAACTATGAGCAAATAAGTGTTTTCGTGCCGATTAAACACTCGAAACCCTGTATTCATAAAATGATTTTCACATTTTCGTTTACGTCGCAGTATTCTCCTCTTATCAATGCAGAAAATGGTATCGATCCGAAAGCGATATCTCAAAGGGTGACAGAGCTACACGGAATTTAGTTTAACACATAAAACCCTATCCTTGCTCCCGCCGCGCCCCAAGGTAGGCAGAAGCCTTAAGGACATCGTCGAAATACGAAGCCAGCAGCATTAGGCTACTCTTCTCCGTTCGCGGACCCAAGAATGTAACCACCGTGTTTCCCGACAGGGACCTTGTAATTAACTTACATATGTAACTTATAATAAGAGAATATTAACAAATAATGTTGTACAGCATTAATACTATGCACACTAAATGTGCAATGCAACGCTCACTAAAATCACCAAACATTTTATTATTATTAATTATTAATTATATCGCCACAAATAGATCAACATGTTAAACAGTATTTCGCACAAATAATAAGTAGTCATTTTAATTTTCACAGTAAGTAAAGTAGTAGGTAGTATTTTTGCGTATCCGGCGAATTTTCTCCGCGTATGAGGCCCGTAAGTAAAGAAGCTATACGGGTGAAAATATAACCAACGCGCATCAAGGGCAATATCACCGCTGTGCGCAAGGTTTTTAACCAGCGTACATTCTTCTGTCGTACAAATTTTTTTCTACGAGCCTTCAAGTAGCGTCACTATCATTTTATTAGGCGGGGCAATGCACCGAAGTTCAATGGCTTTTAGGCGTCAACCTCGTGGAGGTCGAAGGTGATTCCGACGTGTTGGCACGCGTTGCAACTGCCATTTTCAGAGTTGCTCGAGAAAAAATGTTTGCAATAGATTTGTCCGAAATCTTTTTCCGAGCAGAAGTTGTAACGTGAATCAGTTTTGAATTGTTTGACCTTTCTGCGGAGATGAGGAGCACGATGTTATGTTGGAAGAAATGCTATTAGCACTTGTTGAAGTTGCATTGCCTTCACTCCAGTTAGGAGACTGTGATACTACAACATGAGCAGTACTTCATTTATTTTAAATAGCACATAAGCCTTATTTCATATATACACTCACTAATCAACTCAAGGGTTGCAGAAGAATTAGAAGTTCTCTTTTAACATTTAGGAGATCCATACATCACCTGCACACTCACTATTCAATTCAAGGGTTACAGAAGAATTGCAAATTCTCTTTACACACGTTTCAGAGATCCCTACATCACCTACACACTCACTAATCAACTCAAGGGTTGCTGAAGAATTAGAAGTTCTCTTTACACATATAGAAGATGAAGACGTATAATTTCTACCTTCCGAGAAATTTTACCCAGACAACGTTCACACGTAACCTTACTGCTGTCATCAATTTTCAGCACTTCAATCCAATTTGTGGCAATTTTTCTGTCCTTAATTCGTTACAAATGACACGTTATGCTTAGCTCTACCAGTGTACACGAGTTTTCATATTAAAAATAGTAAAGGTGGCTGCAAAACGGAAGAAAGGCAACTCTATGCAATGCTCTCTTTAACGTGAACGACCTATATACATACTTTACGGAGTTCCAGCCATAACCTGTTCCTAGAGCATAAACTATACTTGATTTAACGCAACTTCACAACCTGAACGCATGTGGCTGTAGTTTGTGTGTCACATACAATGAAATGTTCTGTACGATGACGTCACAGGGACACCAACATGGTGGCTCACGTTTTTATTGAACTAAAAATAATGCCCTTTTTATTTACGTTTTTATCTAGTTATACAGACGCAAATATAGGCAAGTGTGGTACCGACGTCCACTAAATTAAAAGTACTTTTAAATTAACATATACGATGAAAAACAGGAAATATCCAAATTCCACAAAATATACGGAATTATTCTCCGTTCACACTTAGTTGAGTTTATAAACAAACATGTTCATTGGCTGCCGACCGCCGTGCACTGTGATCTTGCATAAGAAATAGATCTTTGTTATCTGTCGTGTACATATATATTTACCACTCCATCACTTAATGAGAGAGTTTTATTAACAAATATCTACAATATACAGACGTTACAAACACAATCTACGACGCTATATGTTTATTACTTTAATTATGGTTAGCGGACGACACGTCCGTACAGTTGATTCACGAGTTATTTAACGACTGACGCACTGATAAACGTACGAGTTTCTTGGTACACTTGCCAGTATTTACAGACGTACGATACTCTGAAGATACCAAAAGTTTAGTTCAGTAATAATTACCACAGTAAAAATAAGTCAGAAATATCACAATCAGATATAATGTTTTATTTTTCAAAGTATTTTTGGACGTTAACGCGTCAATGTTGTGTTTATTGCGAATGTTTTCTTTTGTTCGTCCATTTTCCGTTCCAGTTCGTCCGATCCACGGCCGCGTGGTCCGAACCAAAGTTCCTTGTTCTATTTTGTTCCGTCCTCGCGTCGGTTTATATTTACGTCGCTTGAATATTAGGTTATGTGATGCTGGACGTGAACTCGTGAACAGTGAAAATGTCTTGCATGGTTTTCGAAACGTGGATATATGTCTTCATTACTGAACAAACTGTGGTGATGTTTATAAGGCAAGAATAAAAACCTCGCATAGCAATCTTTTATGTATAAAAAAAAAAAAACAATCCGTGTCGTGAATTATCGACAAATTGTTCGGTGATTTATAAAATGTATATTTTCCAAAACGAAGTACAAAATAATCCAGGAGGACTTTACAGTAAGTTTAATCACTCATCTTGTTGACAACTTTTTTTCTGCGTGTAGTACCAAATTTTCGTTACGTTAATACCGGAATATTTGAATACAATCGTTAGTCATGACTTGACAATTACTATTAAATTTTGAAATATACAGTAATTACATATGATGTCAACATTTTTGTCAAGTTTTTGTGTAATTTTTGTTTCCCTATGTCGATAACACGTACGAAATTTTCACGCAATATTGTTTTAATATATACGGCGTTGTTGTTTGCTATGATGCCGACTGTACACACTTTTGTCGGTTGGAAATAGTACGTCGGCGCGACGCACAAATTGAGCCAAAGCTAGCGAAGTGCAATGATATTACTTCATTTGTTTACTTCAGAACTCAACTTAGAGTGAACGGAGAATAGTAACGATCTGTAAAATACTACGTGAACTGAATAGCCATGTTGAATTTGTGTGGATTGTGACATTTATGTATATATGTATATATGTTTATATATGTATGTATGTATATATATATATATATATATATATATATATATATATATATATATATATTATTCGTGAACTGTGAATAGAATGCAATATAAATGTATGTATACATACACGAAACATATTATGTTGAAGCTAAAAATATATACTTCCATGAGAAACTAAAATTTATATTTTACAGCAAACAATAAAAGTTATTATGAATTAATTTATTTGAAGAATACTTGTTGCAAAACAAAGAGGTAAACTTCTATTGTGAAACTTTCATTGTGGCATTTACGTGAAACAAAGGCATGTTTATAGGTCGTCGAGTTGTTGACTGTGTGTGGGATATAATAGCGATGCCTGTGTACGGTTGGCTTGGCAACACTGGCAGCGGGGAAAGCACGTGGCTCCGCGGTGGCACAGTCTGCCAGGCTTTCACATCTCCCGTGCGGCGAGGCGGCGCTGAGTTTTCGGGACCACGTACATCCGGGAACTGTATCGCGCCCCTGACCTAGCTTTCCTCGTGCCCCCCCCCCCCCCCCCCCCCCCCCCCCCCCCCCCCCCCCCCCCCCCCCCCCCCCCCCCCCCCCCCCCAGCCATGGAATCCCACTCACCATCTCTAGCCGCCCTGCTCTTGACATTTCTCGCGAGGCGTCGCCGCTGATCCGGGACTGGCGCTCGTGAAAGCGCCGACAATTATCACCTGGTGTTCGTCAGTCGGCTGTCACCACAATGTGTCCAACATAAAACTATCTGCCTAGCTCGCAGACATGGCGAGAACATTGTGCTTCCTATTTACACTTTTCATCCAAAGATTATTTTTAAAAGATATCGGACACCCGACTAATATATTACTGAAAGTTGTTTTATTGTGTTGCCTTAAGTATTTCAAAGCAAAACACTTATACAATTCTTGAACTACAAAAAAAGTATGTTAATAATGAGCAGAATTTATAACTTCTAACGTTAAGAATTAAGACACACAGTAAAAACAGTTTTCAATACATCTATGTAACAACTTTACAATATCTACCCCTTTATTAGAAATTAAAATATAAAATTCCCCAAAACAGCATAAATAGAACCGTGAACTTAAAATGTATGTTATATTCGGTAACGCCGAGTCACCTTTCATTATATCGCTTTCCGACAAGAACCATTTTCTACATTGAAATGTGGAAAACACTTATCCACAGATTAAGGAGGAAAAAAGCACATTCAATACTGTAACGTAGACCGCACCAAGACGAACAAAAAAAAATGGCGGCATTTACTGTACGTAGGTTCGACAGATACGGAGCAGCATGTAAGATAGTTCAACTTGCAATATCCTGTCGTTGCTGCTGCCAGAACTGTAAGAACCGAAACACTTCACGCAGTTTTCACGTCCCGCGCATAAATGCGACACAGCTGCTGACAGTCGAGACCTTACAGCCTGCCTGGTACCGATGTGGTTATTTAAGGCCGTTCACGTGGAAAAAATGCATAATTTTATATTTGTACTGCATTGTGTTCGTTTTTTAGACGTTACTTGCGACTTCGTTTTCCACTTGTAAACATTTTTTTAGCTCTCGTAGTTTTCCCATATCGGCATGTCAAATTCAGACTTTACAAGTTACGGGAACATAGTAATAACACAAACTAAGTGACTTACTGGAATGAAATAATTTACATTTAAATTAGATATTTCAGGCCATATGCTAAAAGATTTAAATACACACAATGAAAATTCTTTGTAAATTTTAGAAAATCTGAAAATTATGACAATTTACTATATTTACAGGAATTAAAAAAAAAAGACAAAATGACTTTGTTGTGTGTTTTTAAATTTAGCATATCAACTTTCAGTATAAATTATTTCATTCGAGTAAGTCACTTGGTTTTGGTTATTACATGTTTCCGTAACTTACAAAATCTGACTAACATGCCGCTATGGGAAAACTACGAGAGCTAAAAAAAAAAATTGACAAGTGGAAAATGTAGTCACAAGTAACGTCTAAAAAAAAAGTACAGTATCCAGTACATATATAAAATTATGCATTTTCACCACGTGAACGCCCAAGTACTTCTAAGATATCCTTTATAGAGGCAAGCCTGTTTGCTTGCATTCAAAATTTGTCAGACGTTAAAATAAAAGAGAAACATTTTTTCATTGGACTATAGAATGTTCAGAAGCGCTGACTTGAGCGTGAACGGCCTATAACAGCAGTCGACGCTACGTACAACCACATCTGGCGGCTCAAGGCTTTACCCAGGCTTCTATACCACAACAAGACTGCACAGTGTATCTACTATCGCGTGGGACAAGTCCAGAGCCGCACAGCAAACTAAACACACAGTCAGTTTAACATTTATGCTGTCTATATTACTACAAGCGGTACACGAGCACCATTACGCTGTACTGCAGTCGGCGAGTTTTGAAATACTAATTTTATATAGCCTATAGTGGAAACAAAACAATCAGCACGTCTTTACCATTGATATTCAATTTTGTTCTACATTAGTTAACAGTGCAATCACATTAACTCGTAAGGTAATTTGATGAAACTAAATTTATGTGTTGCCTCCCTGCAAAATGTTCCTTAGCAGCAGTTACTGATGGCTGCCGGGTTTCTGGGGTTACTCCCATTTCCCCTAGACAGTTCAAGAGCGTTTACTATCAAAAGTTCATATTTTTACGGAATACTATTTAAGTTCTGTAAACGAAATTTGTGAGTACAGTTTCCTCTTACGAAACAATTTCAGATCGCAAACTGTTCTCATAACGGTGCGTCGATCTCAAAACTTGTGTGTTACGCTGCCATATAACTAATGAAAACTAGTTGACTTACTTAAACGTAATAATTCATACTGATATAACAAGTCATGGGCCACATAACCTAATATTAGAAAAAACTCAAGTGAACAACTCCTGTAATTAAAAAAACTGCTGAATTTATATCTTTTCTCTTACACTTCCTTTTTTTTTTTTTTTTTTTTTTTTAAATCCTAAATGTTACGTTGTGGGTTTATAAGTGTTAGGTTACGTAGACCATGGCATTTTATTTCACTGTGAATTATTTCATCTGAGTAAGCCAATTGGTTTTCACTATTTGCATGGCAGCGTGACATGCTAGTTTTAATTTTGACGCAACGTTATGAGAAAACTGTGCAAACTAAAACTGTTCAGTAGGAGGAAAATGCACTCATAAGTACCGTATACAAAATTATCAATATTTCATAAAATATATTATTATTTTATACCAGTTGAACAACCTTAAGTCGTTGCTCTAGTTCAAGCCTCATGTAATGTGATCTCACAGTAAACGGCAGACGTCCTACTGCTCCCAGGCTTGAAGTCTGCTTCTCGAGAACAAATACCCTGACCTAGGTGTTTCATCCCTCCTAAGTATTATCATCATTGTTATTATTAGTATCATCCTTCGTGTCGGTGCTTTTGTACAAGTAGGTCTTCAACATTGCTGGTAATATCACCCCATCCTATCTGTGTTGTGGCATATTAATAATTGTAGGTTCCAGGCAGTTGCAACACGATGATCACTTTGAATAAGTATATATTACTTGAAATAGCAAGGGCCAAACCCCGATGACCAAACATACTAACGTAACATAAAGGTAGCAGGACCACCCCCTGTTACCTTCACTAAGGGGGAAGTAATTAACACCTGTTTATAACAAAATCGGTCACATCATGCCACGGTATATCAACGATTGTAGTTTCACTTACTTTCATCATTCTTTGCAAATATATTACTAAAAATGTGACTTTCAAGCTCTTCCACCCTCTTAATATAAGTTTAGGTGGCAAAATTCAAATATGTTGTCTGCTGATCTTTACATAAGGAAACATTTGACGAAGTTTGCCGCTGTTCTTCTTGGACGAACATAATATAATATCAATAACGCCCATGTTTATATGTATAAAAAATAAAACCTATCGTTTTGTCTTTTTTTTTTAAACACGCAACATTAACACGAATGATATTGTATTTGTCACGAGGTACAAACATTGAGATTTTTTTTATTATTGCTGAAAATTATCCTAGTTTCTTAAGAGAGTTGTTTTTATTTTGAATAAGTTGCGAAGGCAGCAAAAACTTCTGACGGCGACATACAACTATGCAAACATAAACATTTTAAAATCACGTAAATGCGTAACATTGAAAGTAACGTTTAAGAGTTGAATAGTGTTCGTTATAATTTTAGTAAATATGAGTTTTTGCCAGAATACGTTTACTTATGTGAAATGTTGACCAACACAATTTAATCTACCGGACTCTTTAACATTTGTCTTCTCCTGTAGGCTACTGGTTCGCAGTCGAAAAACTACGAGGGCAGCACGAGAGGCAGTCGCCGTTTTTCGTCGATAAAAAAGTGGCAAACAAATTAAACTGTAGCATATGTTGTGTGCGGGTACAGCACGCGCCTAGGCTGACGTCACAGCTCGCACAGCTTCGTAGCTGACGTTGCCTACCCACACAGGCGTTATTACTCCACATCCACACTTTTATACACTATTCTGTGTGAGTGAATGAGTGAAAGACAGATTTGGTCAGCGCTTAACATCGAGGACTTTATCGCTGGTGAGGGATGACATGAGGTTACTATGGAGCAGCGCCGGAATGAAAGGGCGGGGGAAACGGGAGATCCCCGAGAAAACCCGCCGACCAATAAACCGTCCCGCGCGATCCCCATATGCGAAAATCCGGGGACCGACCACGCCGGGAAGTGAACCCGGATCGCCTTGGAGAGAGACGAATTGTCTGACCACTCGGCCACCGCGGCCCCTCAGTTCTATGTAGTTTCAGTTAACAGTTCTGAAGGAACATGCGTGTTTACATTATATGTCAGTCACAAGCAAAGAACATTTCACACGAACATACGGCGAAATGTTTGTTTTAGAACTAAGTATGTCGATTGATATTGCTTTAAATCTGTAAAGCACATTACAATTACTAACATTTACTTCACTCGAAACTATCAAAATTTGCCAAGTTATACGAAACAGACTATAATAATACTTTCCCAGAAACAGTACGTCAGGCTGCGTTTCCCGTAGGCAACCTTTATTGGCACACACAATATGCTGAATGTTGATCAATATATGCCACACACACACACATACTGCAACTATTTTTATAAAATAACTAGTTTTTACTCGCAACTCCCACTCGCGTGATTAAAAAAAAAAAATGGAGTTTCGCTAACAGAGCAGAATTCGTCGTGCACATGACTGGTGCTCTACTGACAAAAATTACAGAGAAAAACTACAGAGCATTACTAGAGACATACAAACTGCGTGTTATTTCTTGCAACCAGGCTAGACTTCAAATGGTTATATACTCGTCCAACTTCCCCCATAGGCAAAAATGCTGTGGTCTGCCGGGTAAAATTCATCTGTCCAATAATTAAAACTTTCAAGTTTGAGTGACCAACACACGTAGCTAACATCACATAGAGACTACGGCCAATGTCATCTTGTACTGTAATCCTGTATATATAGAAATAAAAGTACAGTCCGCTACCAAATAATAACACGAATTTCGCAGGTCCCTAAGCATTACATTAGGAATGCGTTAGGTTTAAGTGAACAACAGATTGCATCGCATCTATTTATCGTATTACACGTAACTTTAATATTGTAACACAACAGTCGTTGCGTACAGCTTTGCCCGCGTTTATTACAGAATTAAAACTCAAGACACTTTGAATAAGAATTTAGAATATGAATGTACATTGTCGTAATTAACTTCACATGAACAAAATTAGCTAAATTTAAATACCACCGGAACTGTGCATTTTTCCGGGATAAAAAATATCATGTGTATTATTCAAAGACACCATACTAAATTTCATCAAAATCAGGTCAACCATTTTAGCGTGAAAAGGTACATATATAATTACGTTACATATTTCAGAGAAACCGTGAATTTCTTCAGGATAAAAAGTAGCCTATGTCACAGTCTGGCCCATAAACTACACTGAGAGAAAGAATAGTTTCATTATACTGAATATATTTGTTTCGGTGGTGTTTGCTTCAGCTAAACAATATTTTGTTGATAACACCAAGCTTGCAGTCCTCCAAACAAATTTAATTATTTCCCTCGACCAAATTATTCATTTAAAAGGAACTTAGTTTGTGCTAAACGGATATTTGGTTACTATAGGACGTCGAATAAATATTTTGTGTAAACAAACAACGTGTTACAACTTGTTAACAAAATAATATTGTTAGTTATAAGTGAAGTGCATTGAACCAACAATTTTTTTCGATGGACTAAATTATTTTGCTGGCGGAACTAAATCAACTTGGTTGGCTTGCGGAAGGTGGCAGACTGGTGTGCGTGAGCGACAAGATGGCGAACACTGTATACCTCAACTTTCAAATTATAAGCTTGCGCGACAAGTAGGGCGTCTGAACTGCTAATCAGCATAATTAAAGTACCCTAATTTTAGCTATAACAATTTCATAGTGGTTAATTCAATCGATCACAAAAGAAATTGCTATAATATTGAAAAAAAAAACACCGCAGCTGCACGTCTCATTCTTTGTGCTGCGGTGGACGGCAGTCATTTGGTAATATTATTTAACGCCGTTTACCTTTCCGCAGACGGAAGACAAACATATTTGAAAATAAAGCAGTACAATCGTAATTTAATATTAGGCATAACTATTCCTATACAAATAACCCCACTGTCACAGAAGCACTCGTAGCTCAGTTGGTTAGGTCATGAATAGAAAGCGGCGAGTGAAGGGATAATGGATCAAATCCCGGACCGAACATTCTTTCTTTAGGTCTTAAAATTTCATAATTTTTTTAAGTTTATAAAATAGTTTTTTTTTAGATCTTAAATATATTGCACGTGCATTTTATATGACCAACGAAATGTTTTTATAACCAGCTAAATACTTGGTACTGCTACCAAAATTCAGCTATTTGCCTCAAACAAAATCAAGGGAACAAAATAATTTGGTACGAGCAAACAAATATTTCTTTGCCCCTATACAACAAAATGATTTGTTTGATTCAAACAGCAAAACTTTTTTCTCAGTGTATCCCTACGCAAAAAAAAAAAATGTCGATCTACAGCTGTGCGAAAGGACAAACCAACAAACACATTTTCGTATTTATTATATTAGTTTGATACTCAAAAGTGAAGAAGTGAATAAGAGGTTTAGAACACTTAAGAGGGAGGGGTGGGTGGTGAGTGACGCGGAAGGGGGGGGGGAAGAGGCTAGCTTGTAGCAGACCAAGGCGGGGGTAAACGGGAGTACCCCTGAATACACCAACAGCCAGCCGCAACATTCGTCACATTTCCAACGTGCGACAATAGGGAGCAGCACCGCCTTCAATCGAACCCTGATCGAGATGTGGGAGGCAAGTGGCCTAACCACTAATTCTTAGAAATACATTTTAGTTCCTGACGTCTTTTCGCTGAAGTTTTTGATTCTTCGCCGCGTTCATACAGGCTCGCGTTTTAACTTGGAGAGAGGGGAAGATGAGTTATATATACAAATGTTTACAACTGCCATGCATAATGGGCACACGAAGGTTAAAGGAAATCTATGGGCCTTGGTCCAGCACTAACAGTCAAGAAAGAACAGCAGTCATTCAAATTATTTGTTTTCGTCTGTCCTCATTCCCAATAACCAAGTACGACAGGATTGCGCCTTTTCCGACCATTGAAACACTCACGGATAAACAGTCGTCCAAAAGTACTTAACAGCATTTTAACAACAAACTTACGTTTTAAAATTCGGTTGTGAATGAAGGCAAATATTTAAGTAAAAATGACAATTTGCTGACGTAGAAACAAAAATATTTTGGCCGGCGCTTCGCGGCGAGGATTTCAGCAATGGCTAAGACTTACATGAGATGAGTGTGTAGCAGTGGCGGAATGAAGCTGTGGAGGAAACTATAGATCTTCGAGCAAACACGCCGACGAACGGCACCCAGCAGTGTTCCCCATGCGAAAATACGGATTGAACCACCGCGGATCGATCTCCTTGATGGAAGGCAAGCGTCGTAGTGCTGACGTAGATCATATCAGGAGGGATCCAGCTCTGAATACTAGAGAACTATGCCTTAAAACGTCTATATCAACTCCTCAAGCCAAAAACTGGGAATTCCAGTGGCCTCTCCTGGCGAAAATTGGCTTTTAATGTATGAAATTGAGATACTAAAAGAGTTTTTAGAGAAAAAAAATCACATATACCCTTTAAGAAATGGTAACTTTTTACGCATAAATTATGCTTTAAAAGAGATAACCTTTGCCTTGATATAAAATTAATTAGGCACGTGATTAATTTTCTGTTTCCGTATTATTGCAACACATGATTGTGTTGTTAATGTTGTATTTGTTAAATTTATAAAGATCTAGGAAAAGTATAAGGCGATATTTTTATTATTTTACTCGACATTTTGTTTTATATTTTTGGACTTGTTTCGGAATGGACCATGACCCCTGTGGTCCCTCCTCTGTACCCGCCCTTGGATCATATGTGCACAAATTAACAGTATACAGGAAATGAAAAAATTACAAATACTAGAAGCGCGGTTTCTGAACCAAAAAAATGCATTAAGAACTGTATGTTTACATATTTTCGAACTGGATACCTGGCTGTAATCCTCGATACAATGTGAAATACATTGAGGTAACTTATACTAGTATGTAACCATGGCGCCGCAACTTACAACAAAAGGACTTATTTGGCATAAAAAGCTCGTTAATTGCAAAAATAAACTGAAATGAATGCCAAACCACTAACTTGGAGTATTTCATTTGCAGAATGATAATAACCCTAACAAACCGCTATGACAACCAGTGAATGTCACTGTACAACGCTACAGGGACGACCGCACATCATAAGAGTCCCGACACGAAGCACAACGGTAACGCAATGAGCTCGCAATCGGGAGTACACGGGTTCGATCACTGGCGCCAGCCATCCTGGTTTCAATTTTCCAAACCTTTAAGAAATCGTTCCAGGCTAATGCTCAGATAATGTCGTATAACATCTGCATTGTAAAGAAGTCATTTTTTTTTTATTTCCAGCAAAGTCTCTGTTATTACAAACGACAGACTCCTGAACACGCATATCTAGCTGTAAAGAAACCTAATTACCTACCATTAGGTATCGTTTGAGGTCATTTCAAAGGTGACCGTTATTAACGGCACAGAAGTTGAAGTCTAAAAAATCCAGTCGTGGCAGATAGTGCGTCAAGAAACATCAACTTAACAGAATGTTCAACACACACATCAGAAGCGAGAGTAAATTCAGCGGGAGGTGGGTTTGAGTCACGAGCTGTAGACTGTACAAATGAGAGCTGCTGTCACCTTGAAAGATATGGAGACAGCGATTACAATAATTTTGGACACGACCCACATACCAAGTTAGGAGCAGCTTGGTCGGTGGGTTCCACAGACGTGACATTTACACCTCTGAGCTCTCGGGCGGCCGAAAGAGCGCGCAGCAAGTTCAGATACATTCAGACCTGGTCGTATCAGCTAGGTACAACTCGAGGTCCAGTTTCAGTCTACTATATTGCTTCATCGCAACTGACTGACATGATCGCTCTACTCCCCTGCCCCTGTAGGTAGGATCCAAACCCACGACCACCCTATAGGGCTAGGGCCACAGATACCCGCACCAAGACAACTTCAAGACTGTGAACACCTACACAAATTCTTCGTCAAGGTGAAAACGTATATTAACTAGGGAAAGCAAGTACAGAATAATTATAAGGTTTAATTTTCTACATTTACCACCCTAATACAATTTAATAGAAAACTACATTCGAAATATAGAGGTACCTAACGAAATTGCACATTCTCTCTATCTGTAGTAAGTATTTTTTTTTTACTTGTACAATACATTATTAAAAAATTGAGATTGTTATTAATACATACTAACATATTCTAAAGATTTTTTCTCACTATAAACGTATAGGATAAGGGGCACAGGAGAGATAGACTGAAGGATTGAGAGAAAACTAAGGTGGGGAGAGAGGAGAACAAACATACAGAGAAAACCAAGTATGCAAATTACTAATGCATCTCGAGTCAAGCAGCCTACGAAATAACAAAGTAAAACAATGATGAAGTTAACATACACAGTCAAAGTGTGACCCAAGTCCTACTTAATTTACAGTTCCTCGTTAAAAATAAATACAAAACAGCTAAGAAGTTTGCTACACAGGCTACAAGAACGTGTGATGTTCGGCAACGGCGCGCACAAGTAGGTATTCAGACAACACTGTCTAGACAAGATCCGAGAATATAACAGTAAGTTGGCAGTAACGAGGTCTACGAACTACGTCCTGCTATTACTAGTCGCTACTAAATGCGATATGAAATATCCTGCAAACTTTACTTCGCTGTGAATAGCGACTCAATGTGTCTTTCCGCGAGCATTATTGGGAAGGTTTTATTTATACGAAATGTATACCAAACTACCCAACAGACGCGTTTACACAAGACGTTACTAACTGAAACGAAATCACAATAATTTCAGCAACAAGCTATCTTATGTGGAGTAGATTCTAGTCCATTTACACAGGGCAGTAGGGGGTTTTAGGGGCTCCGAGCACAAGAGGGTTGAGGGTGGGGAGCTGCGGACCCCCCCCACGGCCGCCATCTTGTATTACGTCATCGCCGCCATCTTGGATTACGTCATCGCCGCCATCTTGGATTACGTCATCGCCGCCATCTTGTTTCCGGCCGCCATATTGGATTTTCATTTTCTCCTGCCCTCTCATTCCACTCGTAATTTTTTCCTGCTCTCTCATTCCACTCGTAATTTTTCCTGCTCTCTCATTCTCAAAATTTTCCAAAATTCAAAAATTTCCAAAAATTAAAAAAATAATAATAATAATTTTACATCCATCCACCATCTTGGAATAATTTATACCCCCCGCCCTCTTGGAATACTTTTCCCGCCAATTTTCAACAGTCATTTGTTTACATGTTCTGGAGCCCGCCATATTTAATTTTCATTTCCTTCTGCTCTCTCATTCCACTCATACATTTTTCCTTCTCTCTCACTCATCAGCCCCCCCACCAAGAGCTATAAGCCTCATCTCTCATTCCTCCTGCTCTCTCATTCTAATCGTACTTTCCTCCTGTCCCTCATTCCACTCGTAATATTTCCTGCTCTCTCAATCCACTTATACTTTCCTTCTGCTCTCTCATTCATCAGCTCCCCACTACAAGTCTCATTTCTCATTCCTCCTCCTACCATCATCCTCCCCCCTTAACACCCTCCACCCGACCTCTTGTTTCCCATTGTACATCACCTTGGTAGCTGTTCTCGTAGTCGGCAGCCATCTTTGTTTCCTAATTACTCGCTTAATTCTACTCCACCCATATACATATGTGTTTAAGGGCAACATGTAATGTACCATAGGCAGGACTCTCGCCTCTATCACCAATATTATTATTTTTTTAAATATTAACCTAGAGCAGGCAAAATACTCAAGTCTTGACAAGTATTATATATCACCACCATCAATCATATTCATTTCATTTTTAAAACATTTTATAGTAATGTAATTGTGTTCTATGTAATCACTGATTAAGTGTACAAGGACTGTTGCATCTGATGCTCTTTAAGAAAAAGTTATGACAGGCGAATAATGTCTCTCAAGACACGCACTGTAAGTTTTAAAAATCTA
>PNEQ01117416.1:158144-180996 GCA_003012365.1 Medauroidea extradentata | reverse complement strand
CCTTGCTGCGCACACTCCACTCTACAGCGTGTCAGCAGGTGGTGTGCGGCGGGGTTGCCTAAGCTGAGTTTTCATTGCGCTCCCCTACGAAGACGGTACATTTCCGCCTACGGGTTTATAGTTAAAAAGTGCTTGTTTTGGCTCGTACTACCTGCCCTCAAGCGTTGTATCATGAATTAATATACACCCTGTATAATACACGTAATCCCGATAACTTCACATTTTAAGCTAAGCCAAATACAAAAAAAAATCTTTCACTACTTTTAATACTAGCGCTCGGCGACAAAAATGGTGTCACATTTTATTCCTCAGTGTCAAGACATCTACCCCCATAGACCGTGATGAGGACATAGTTATAGGCATGGTGGTAGGAGTATACAAGAGATGACATGTTGGGACTTCTTTAAAGTCGGCGTATATATCCCATTTTTGCGCGAACAATCCGTTGTTGTTGACTAACACACAACATCGAGTAGATCGAGTGAAGTTTTCGTAAACGCCTCATATAGTATTCATACTGTAGAATGAACAGGCTTCAATAAAAACGGTTACGTGAGTTGAATTCGGGTGTGAAGAATGATCAGGTACGTGAAATATATCTTCTGCTGTTACATTTAATGAGTGAAAAGGCTATGTTTAATATTTGCATAGTGTAAATTATGTGGTTAAATATTTGTTTATGTACATAAACCTAGCGAACTAACCTGAAATTACGGCCACCATTTTCTCATATGTACGTCACTGACTATTTGCAACTGCTTGCTAACAGAAAAAAATGCACACCAAATGTTAAATAACAAGCAAAAACTAGCATACTCTTATTAAGTTAGTTCAACAATGGTTTTCCATGCACAAACATTTGGCGATGTCGGTACTCACAGAAATGTGTTTCAAAACGCAATCATGTTGTTGAGTTTTAATTTTATTTCAAAATTTAGTTCTCCAAACAGCACAGACTGAGATAAACACTGCACATCTGCTATTCGATAAATCATTTTACTCTATTGCTCTTCAAACTTCGAATAAAATACATTGGCTCTTATTGCGGAAACAATGTTTATGGGCTACAGTGACCACGTGTATAAACTTTCAAGCAACAAGGGAACAAATACACTGACTTCAAGTGTTTGCCTGGGCAGTATACGGCATGGCCACCCCCTGGTTCCAGGTGCCGAAAAAAAAAATCAAAACAAAATTTGCAAAGAAGACCTACTAAAATATTTTGTGTTGTACACAGAAATGTTTTTGTAGTGACAGCAGTATCGCGGTGGCGACAGTAAACCATATTATTTGTCAGGAGCGTAACATATATTTGGTGGTTCACATTATTTGGTATTTAACCTAGTCAACCTCAGGAGACTAAGGCTTTAAGAAAACTCATTATTCAACCTCGGGACTCTCTGAACAAGAGACCAGACCAAAGATAACTATGGTTAGCCTCATACCTAAATACTTTCATGGAATCGTATTGTCACTTTCATATAGATGTTAGTAAAGTGAAATAATACGACATCTGGAACAATTGTAACCTTACAGTTTTTTTCAAAGATTTCTGAGTTTCAGTCAATGGTGTTAAAAACTTTTCAGTTATACTTTTTCATATTTGTTAACCTTATATTTTGTATTTATGACGAATAACTTGAAACAATTGACTTAGGCTACGGCATTTTAACATTTCTGAGGATATGTGTACAGTTCGTCAGTTCTGTTATATTTAAATATTATTTAGTTATTATTATTATCAATTAAATACCTACCTTATTTCTAATTGAACAGATATGTGAAATACTTTTTTTTGCTGTTAAGATGTTTTTAACGTACTATGTACCTACAAGTACGAACTCATAAGGTTTTAAAGTGTGTTTGAAATTTCACAATCAGCAATTAAAAAAGGTTGCTAGCACCGAAACATATAACACGAACATGGCTTCTAACTGACAAAACAGTTTTGCTTCACAAAAGATAATGCAGCAGTGCTAGTGTAATTATTAATACGTCAAGAGGCAGTGTCCACAGTTAAATAAAGAAATGTACAAGTACCAACATTCAGCACAAGGAATTTAGTTTTAAACATTAAAGATAAAATATAAATACAAATTTTTGTACAAAATATTTTCATTACATTAAGTGAAATAATCTGTACACTTATACTACAAAAACAAAGAAATATGTAAGTTTAATGGACTAAACCAGCTCAAGAAAACAATCCACGTATATGCCTCGTAAGCACACCGTTAACATTTTCTTCTGCAAACTGCTTCCTCGGTGAAACGAAATAAATATAAAATTGCAATGTTTTAACAATGTTACAATTTAACAGTGATTTTATGTGATACACAAATTTTTGATCAAGCAAGCCAAACTTAAGAGTACATAATAATGATTAATCGACAATAACACATACGAGTTTACTTGTCTTTAAAAAACCCAAAGGCATTTTTGTAACTGTTACAATATAGTTACAATCAACACTAATGAGATACGGAATCTTTGATTTATAATAGTTAATTGTTCACACATGTCATAAGAAGTACGATATTTTATTTCAAAGAGATTGTACTGCTACACGTAACTTTTCGTTGGTTTCTTTTTTATGTTATTTTCATGTGTTTTCAAATAGCTGAATTTCAGGACGTAATTCATCCGAGATAAGAGGTGCTAAGCAGTATCCTTGTTAACTGCATCGGGAACTTTCGTCTTCTTTAAAATTGATCTTACGTAATGATCGCTCTTGAGCTGTTTGAGTATGTCTTCAAGGCTCCTGTTTTTCGTCTCTGGGACGAAGAAAAACATAACAACCGTGCCTATAATACATATTCCAGCGAATATCCACAGACAACCATGTTGCCCTATTACATTTGTCAGAGGTGTATACGCCATCAATACTGCGAACGACATGAGAGAACCAGCTATGTTACACAAGCTCTGCACCGCACCTCTAGCATGAACAGTGACCGTCTCGGTAACTATGGCACTAGGCAAGGGACTTAGTGCAACACCATGCACTAAATTATAAAGGCATACCCAGACAAGTGGCAGCCAACCTACGTGTTCCAGGTCCCAGCCCAACTGTTTCAAATAGAAGTGTGTTCCCAAGGAGATAAGAGAGATTCCCAATAAGATTGTGGTGTATAATAACAATGGTCTGCGGCCGGACTTCTCCACGACTAGAGAAGAAAATACTGAGCCAATAGTGAACAAGGCGCCATTTATTATCAACGCTATGTATGGATTGATGGTTGAGCCAGCCTCTTGAAATATCATAACCGTGTAGGTCATAATAGCGTTTATGCCGCAAAGGTACCTTACGGAGGTAAGAGCGAGGTTGATCAGGATACCTCTCAGGGTACTTCTTTCTGTTATGTCTGCCAGGGTGAGCTGGAACAGAAAACGAATTGTGAACTAACACATACTCATTCTATCAGTCTGGTCATGTTTGTCACACCGTCATCAATACTGTTTGGGTAAACTTCGGGAATGTACCGAAATTGGATTGACGTTCCCATGGAACGAACTACAAATGAACACGGATTTAAAACTCGTTTATCGGGGGGGAAAAATGTCAATTCAGTTTGGTACATAAACATGAAATTGATTCTGTATCAAACAAGGCAAACATGAAAAACAATTACATTATGTATATATATACACACACACATATCCTAGAGTTATGTTAACTAAATAACTATTGAGCTTATCTTATTTCATATTTCATTTAAATTTTTTTAAAAGAAAAAACTTAATCAATATTATTTAGCTATCCCATAGCGATTATAATGTTCAATTAAACTAAAGTAACTATTTAATGTTGCTATCTATTGTTCTTCGTTCAGTTAAGTCACGGGTACATAAAATGAAATTTTCTTACTGGATTTTACATTCCAGTCCACTTCGGCTACTGGGCTGAATTTCTCACTCCATTTTTACTCAGTTTAGTCGGAGTTAGTTTATAGTAAATTTAGTGTCAGGATTCTTCAGTACTCTCCAAGATCAATTCATACTCACTCTTACACTAATAGTAGTAAGTACCTTGCATGACTTATCCAATCTGGAAGCATACTTACTTTCTCCTGTCGTTTCTTCAAGGTGTGCTCTGCCCTTGCTTTTAGTCGGTCCATCTCGTATTCGCTCTCTTGTCCGTTCCTCAGCCATTTAAGAGCCGCTCTAGCTTCTTCTGTCTTGCCCTCTATCATCAGAAATACTGGGGACTCTGGCAGCCAGAACATCGCAGCGGCAAATATTATAGGAAGAAAAAGGCAGCAGGTTGTGAATGCGGTGTACGTCATGTAATATCCCATGATGTAGGCAATCATAAGTCCCAAATCCATAGACAGAGCATAAAATACACCAAGCTGTCCTTTGATATCATCTTCAGCGACATCACTTAAATATGACGGGACTAGCAAACATGTTCCTGCACTTGATACTCCGAAGAGAAACCTAAACAACACAGAACTTACAAGAATTATTATTTTTATATTTTGCTTACACTAAAATTATATATGCTATAATTTTCAATATTTTTTCTTACTATCAGTGCGCTTGGTGGAGGCAGGTTTCATTGAAATTTTCAAGTAAAAGTAATGAAGTAATTTATCAAATAAATTATGTGAGCCTAACTGACATAATCACCTGTAAAACAGGACGTAATTTAATGAAGACAAAAATTGATTTATTTATTTTGGGAATTACTGTAGGAATTTCATAACATTTGCAATCGGCAATTGGAAATAATTTATTACAGACGAAAAAAATGTTACCTATTTCCGAAATTCTTTGCTATTACTTAATTTACCCCATTTTGGCAAACTTTTTGGTCTTGTTTTTATAAGTTAAAATGTTTGTACAAAAACAACAAAAGTTTAAAAGTAGTATAAAATAGAACAAAGAAGCTTATGTGAATATTAAAATAAAAATAATCATATTTAGCATATCTAGACATAAAGACAATTAATAAACACATGTATTCAACAACAATTTCAAATATTTGATGCTAAGTTGTCATCCCAAAACACTTACATAACCTAAGTAATTTTCACTCAGTCATTTATTTGTTATAATTTTAATTTCATTATTACCTTTGGTATACAGGTTTTGGAATAACAATCTGATCTATCAAAGCGACTACAATTTCGTATTTCCTATGACCTCAAAATTTCAAGATACAAATATTTACAGAATTAAAGTTTTCTTGGTCTAACATGAAATTAGTTAACGGAAGCTATTCCTTAAGTTTAGTTTTCGTTTCTCAAGTTTATACCCATAGTATTACAAACCTAACTAACTCTTAAGAAAGTTCGTGGAACAGATCATTTTACTGTTTGAATAAAACTAAATAGCTGTGACAAAAATTGTAAATTTCACATACAAAAATTGATGTAGGATTTTAATAAAACAGATTGCCAACTACATTTAAATTAAAAATAATTTAGTGAACATACATTGCATTTTCATTCAAGTCTACAATCCTAAAATATTGACTGCTATCTAAACACTTCCTACATAAATTTTCTTGAGAGGCATGTCCGAAGTTTTTAATATTTTTGTACTAGTTTTGCCCGGCATGCATATAAATGCATTTTAACCCAATTTTCGGAGGAAAAAGTAGGCCTATAAGATAATCTCTATGCCTGTGTTTGAGTATGTTTATGTGTGTCTATGTGTGTGCCTAGGTGTGTCTGTGTGACCCCTCAAAAAGTTTCAAATAGTGGACCGGATTTCATTAAACCTTGTACACATACAGTACTTTAAATCCGTCTTGACTTTTATATACTTAGTTTATGCAATGTTTATATTTTTAAAATCGCCGCAATTTTAACATTTTTCGATCAAATAAGGTATCTAAGGTACCGTACGAGTTTCATCAAACTTGTTATACATGTACTAGATACAAAGTTGACATAACTTTTGCATATTTCTGTCATCCTGTGTACATATTTTTAAAAATTGATGTAATTTTTATATTTGTAGCATAGTATCACATATTTTAGGAAATATTTTTAAGAATTTCTCCAAACTTGGTACACATTTACTACATACAAGTCTTACTAGACATCTGTATATTTCGTTCATAAAATGGCGGCCAATTTGATATCTTTATTTTAATGGCTGTATTTTTTATTTATAGCATAGTATCACGTCCTATAAATTATTTTCTACATCTTCACTGAACTTGGTGCACATACACTATACGAAGCTTAGTTGAAAATTGTGTATTTAGTTAATCCTGTGTTAATATTTTTTGTTTAAATGGCGGCCATTTTGTTTTTGCATTGTATCACGTATCATAGAAAATATTTATCAGAATGTAACCAAACTTGGTATACATATGCTACATACAAAGCTGAGTTTAATTACATGTATTTGGTTCAACCTGTGTTTATATTTTCAGAATGGATGAAATTGTGCATTTTTAGCATAGTATCACATATCATAGGTAATATTTTTCAGAATTTCACCAAACTTGGTACACCTATATTATGAACAAAGCTCACCTTACTTTTGTGTTTTTCGTTTTGCCTGTGTTCATACATAGAAAATTGCGGCTTTATTATTTTTGTAGTGAATATTTTTCTGAACTTCACCAATCTTAGCACACATATACTAAACACAAAGCTGACATGACTTAGTTTTTCGTAATTCCTGTTTTAATTTTTTTAATGACAGCTATTTTCATATGTTTTGCATAGCATTACATATAACAGGAAATATCTTTCAGAATTGTTTAAAACTAAGTGCACATATACTGTGTACAAAGCTGACTTGACTTTTCATATTTCGTTCATCCTGTGTACATATTAAAATGAAACAGCGGCCTTTTTTATAAGCTTAGCATAGTATTCCATATCTCAGTAAAAATTTTTTAAGAATTTTACGAATCTTGTTACACATATACCACGTATTAAGACGACTTGACTTTTATGTATTTCGTTCATCTCGTGTTAAAAAATTTTCTAAAATGCGGCGATTTTTATATTTTTAGCATAGTATAACATGTCATAGGAAATATTTTACAGATCTCCAGCAAACTTGGTACACACATAATTCTTGAGAAGCCTACTTAAATATTGTGTATGTCGTTCATAATCTATTCATTTTTCAAAATGTCGGCCATATTTATATTTTCGGCATAACAATACGTATTTTAGGAATTTTTTTTAGAATTTAATAAAAATTAGTACACATATGCTGCATACAAACCTGACTTTACTTTTCTATAAGTTGTTCATCCATTTGTAATATTTTGAAAACAGTGGCTATTTTTATTTATCTTTATGGTAGAAAGACATCCATTAAAAACTATTCCCCAATTTTTCAAAGTAGTTCTACGAATATTGATTAGTATGCTTACTTATCTTTGGTACATATCCGGTAGAATACGTTTAAATCAATAATATACATTAATGCTTATGAATTGCGCATAGGATTTTAATTATCGGGGCTAATTTACACCCACATTGAAGAAAGTAGGCTTATTAGTTTTGATGACAAATGCTTGTTTTCTTACTTGATCACTAAAAGTTTTGGATCCCTGTTCTGACATTATAACCTGCTCTGTACCCTTTTAAGTCTTTTTCATTTTTTTTCGGCATGAATCTTCGAGGGTGTAGGAACAATATATCTTACCAAAGATTCATTGTAATCGGATGAATGGTAAAGAAACCCATACGGTACGATCAGACAAACAAACAGACTTTATTTGCATTTATTTATATGTGCGTATATTCACATATGTAGATAGATAACAAAATTATATTTTTTGTAATATACTTATTAAAAACTTGTGCCAAACAATTCTAACACATTTTACCGATCATAAATCAGTGTACACGAAAAAAAAAACAGTTTTGTATTACGACTTATAGTATTATACCAATAATATTTTATTACTGAGACCAAGACAAAATAAGAAAATCCATTTTATTTGTAGAACACAGAAAACTTCGTTCGCATTGCTGCAACAAATTGTGTGCACTTGTCCATACGTGGTGTGCTACTATATAACGATTATATTAAATTATATTTTGACTGTAGAAAATCACGAATTGTATAGATGCACACTACATATACTTTGTGAAAGAAGTTAGATGAGCGTATTTTTTTAGCCCACTTTACGAAGGAAACTGCAGGTTTAAGCTATGACCTTTCTTTCTGTGTGTCTGTGTGCGACTGTGAGTGTGAATTTGTGTGTGTGTCCATGTTTGTGTGTTTACCCCCACCTCCGGCTAAACATTTTATCAATTTGACCGAATTTCATCAAACTTTGCGCACATGTAGTACTTTGTAATCTGACATGACTTTATTACATTTCGTGTACACCATGTTCATATTTTCAAAATGGTGGCGTAATGTATTACTTAGAATACCTGTATTATGGCAACCCCCACCATCAAGTATAAAGGCTCCGGCTAACTGGATGGTGTACGGAGTATTATCCGCAAATAGAATTAAATAGAAATATGGTACGAGTGTTCTAGTACGAGTTGGCGAATCGTAAATCAAAACACAAGATTGTCAGAGTCTTACAGCTTATCGTAAGGTTCCAATTACTTCGAAAGCACTACTATGAAAGCAGAATACTTTTGTTTCCTTTAAATTTTTTGGACAAATAACTAAATTTTGTGTGAAAGTCTAAAATAATTAGGACTTGAAAACTGTTATTGGGTTAAGAACTATACCACGAAAATCGGTAAGCCACCTGTCCAAACACCACTGACTTACGAACTGATTTGCTTATAACATTTCTTCACTAAACGACGCGAATTTAAACTGGCACTTAAGTGTTGCTACGGTGAATTTCAGCGAACTTGACAAAGTAGCGTTTACTGCAAAATATAAGAGTATAGCTTATGTATTGGCCTCTCCTCCGTGATAGAGCAGGCTCAGATTTGAATAGGGTTCCCGACGTCTTCTTTCAGGTATAGATAGTCATACATACATAATTACTCCACCTCCTTCATCGAACATGTGTGAATTCCTTGCAACTTCACATTTTACCGCACCTGACATTATTTTACAACACTGCGTTCTTTCATTCCAAAGTAAACAACACAAAGCAAGACACTACCACTGAAATAGTAACATTAACATTCTTTCTGGAACTGCTCACACCATAGTTCCTATACAACACATCACTCAGCTTTACATGTACCGTAAACCAGGATTACTTTGACCTTGCAGGGTAACTTTGACCGCTCAAATGTTGGTTTTTATATTGTTTAGTGACGAAAGTTTCGAACATTAGCTATAAGGATAAAAGTAATTATTTGAAATACTCGGCTTTGATTATCTGTTAATTTCCCAGAAAACAAAAAAACTAACATGTTGAATGGTCAAAGCAACCCCGAAAATTGTCAAAGTAACGGTATATTGCATTAACTTAGTATTAATTTACTTATTCAGTCTGTCAGTTCCTGGGGTTAGTTTATGCTAAAAATTATTTTATGTAGGTTTAATAACGACCAAATGATATCTTTCAGTGGCCATTTAAACATTTTTGGATCTATCTAGATCACTAAGAAACTGTGATTCAGAATCTCATCAGTACTCATAGGGGCCTATACTGCATACAAAGTTGACTTGAATTTTGTGCATTCCATTCATCCTGTGCGCATATTTCCAAAATGGCGGCCATTTTTGGTAAAGAATCACATATCTTAGGAAATGTATTTCAGAATTGTACCGAACTTGCTACACATATACTACACACAAAGCTGACTGAATATTGTGTATTAAGTTTTCCGCATGTTCATATTTTCAAAATGGCGACCTTTTTTACATTTTTAGCATAATGACTCATTCCTTAGGAATTATTTTTCATAATTTCACCAAACCTGGTACACATTCACTACACATATAGCTAAGGTGATTATTTTGTATTTAGTTCATTCTGTATTCATATTTTCAAAATGGTGGCCTTTTTGTATTTTTAGCAAAGAATTACAGATGTTAGGATATATTTTTTCGGAACTTCACCAAATTCGGTACACATGCATTACTTACAAAACTGACATTAATTTTTTGTATTTAGTTAATATTGTGTATATACTTTCAAAATGGCGGTCAGTTTAATATTTTTATCATAGTATCACAGTTCTTAGGTAATATTTTTCATAATTTCTCTAAACTAGGTACATAAATACACCTTACAAAGATGAGATGAATATTATGTATTTCGTTCTTCCTGTGGTCTTGTTTTCAGAATTGTGGCGATTTTTATTTTTTGTTATTTTTTTAGCATAGTATTACATATCTTAGGAAATATTTTTCAGTACTTTAAGAATTTGGTATACCGGTACCCTGTTTCATATAAGTTTGAGTAAATTTTATAGCAACTTAAGGAGAATAATTTTCAGTGATTGATTGCACAATGCAAGACTTTTTTAGCTGCAAAGTGAACCTACATTCAAAACTGATGCGAATAATGTGAATTTCGTTTATTCTGTGAACATATTTTTAAAATGTCGGCCATTTTGAATATGTTTATTATAGTATGGCTTATCTGATGAAATATTTTAGAATTTCACCAAATTTTAGGACACATATACTATAAACAAATATGTATTTATTGTTGTGTGTTTCGTTTTAATCTGTTCATGTGTATATAATGGGGTCATTTTCATACTTTTTACCATATTAATAAATAGTTTAATAAACATTTTTCAGAATTTTACCAATCTTGGTACACATATTTTATTTACGAATCTGACTTAAATGTTGTGTACTAGCTCATCCTGTGTTGATATTTTCAATATGGCGGCCATTTTATATTGTTAGTATGGTTTCTGTTAACTTAGGCAATCATTTTCCGAATTTCTACAAACTTGGTACACATAAACAACATAAAAAACTGAGTTGAATACCAGGTATTTAGTTCTTCCTGTGTTCATATTTCCAAAATTGTGACTTTTTTATATATTTAGTAGAGTGAAAAATAATTTAGGAAATCATTTTCAGCACTTTAACAAACTTAGTACACATATACTTCATACAAAGCTTAGGTTAATAGTGTGGATAGCGTTCATCATGTGTTCATATTTTAAAAATGAATATTTTTTCATATTTGTAGCATATTATTTTATTTCTTAGGATTGTTTTTTTTTATTTCACCAAACGTTCTACAAATATACTCGCCGTCTTAACTTTTGTAAATTTAGTTAATTATGTGTTCATATTTTTGCAATGGTGTCCATATTTATATTTTTATCATAGAATAATATATATTAGGAATTATTTTCCAAAAAAAGTCACCAAACTTGGTACACGTATGCTACACATACACGATAAAGTGAACACTGCATAAAGTATTCCTTCAGCTGTTTTGCAGCCAACTTTACTATATTATTTTGAAAACTTCCAAGTAACAAAAAACCGGCGTAATAGTTCTAACACACTCAATATTTAACGTATATTGGCCCAATAAATCATATTTCTAACTATTTACAAATTGTGCTGAATGGTCAGTTTTGGTGTTTTGAAACTATAGCAAATTTTGTAGTGTTAGTTATCTTCTCATAGCTGTTGTGTCATAATGATATCCTTCCTTCTTTTGGGTGAATGTATGTAAGTGCATCAGTGCATCTATCTTACTATTAATACTACCAATTCTTTTCGATTATTTTGATGTTACAAAATTATAAACTTATTCTGTTTATTTTCTACAAATTGCAACTGTCCGCATCTGCTTTCTATGTGAGTGAGTAAGCAGAAGATCCCCGCCTAGAGCTATTCTCAAGGGGAAAGGTTATAATTTGCACATGAGACTTATAGGATAACGTGTATTTCAAAACTTAAAATAAAAAAATAATGAACAGCCTTTACAAAGTTGATTTAAATATTGTGTACTTAGTTCATCCTGTTTTCATAATTTTTTAAATGGAGGCAGTTTTAAAATTTTTAGCATAGTACGGTATAACATACAGTTTTGTAGATACCAGTTGTAAAGAACTTACTAATATTGTTATTGTGACTATCAGTTAATGTGTACGTCAGAATGTTATCTATGGTCATAGAAACCCGAGCTTGACGTACATTTAATACGTAATTGTATTTGCAACTAGAAATTAATTGATATTGTAGGTAAATGTAACATTGTATTTAAAGATTCTACTTATTTATAATTTATTTCTCACTTCAAGGTTATTTAAGTAATATGAAACGACCATGATCAGGTTCTAGGATTGACCAGTAGAGCTAACAGTGAATTAACATCCGTGGCATTTGTTAGCAACGTCTAAGGCCGCGGTTACACGGCAGTCTGAAGTAGATAACCGAAAGAGGTTTGTAGTCAGCCATTTTTAAACACGTTCAGTGTTTAGGTGCCGAAGTGAACACGTTCGCGTGGATACACGGTACTCGATTGTCGCAGTCAAAATCGACTGTGTTTTGTTACGACAGTAATTGTTTTTTTGTGTTATGTTTGGTTTAACCGTTTAACCTATGTACAAAAGGTAAACAGAGGAAAGTAGCTGGAGACACGTCAAATTTACGTTACAATATTTTAACTCACTTGTTACATATTTAAAGTTTCGTTGGTCTACTTTCTCTTTTCTATGATTAAAAGTTGCGTTGGTTGTGATAAACCAAACCTTTTGAAAGCTCTACCTACCCCGTCCCAAAGCTTGTAACACACTCATATGTTGGTGCAATGTGTTATGTTGTGACAACAATTCTTCGTGACACAAGGAACATTTAAACCAATATTACACTTTATGGAGCGCGGCAAGGATTTTCGAAAAGTTACCATTACCGCGAACGACCACGTGCCTGTTTCATGCATACAAGAGTACTGGAGATGGCATAGATCCTTTTTCCGTTGCAAATATATTGAAGGGTTCATATTTTAATATGAAACTATTTTTACTTATGCGTATCAAAGAAACCATTTTAATAACTTAATTTCCGCTGCTACAACATAACACGGGGTTGTCAGCCATCTTGTGCGCAATGCTTGTTGACGTTTAACGAGCCAATCACAGCAAGGCATAGAGATTGTTGTTTAGGTGAAGAACCTTTACAACCTGTTCAGTTTGAACAGGAAGCAGCAACGATATGAACTACTTCAGACACCGTGTGACCACACGTACGGCTGAGTAAGTTTAATTTAAACTAGTTCCGAGGCTCGTGTAACAGCGGTCATAGAAAACAGAAGATAAAAGAGTTTTGTTTAGAGTAAGAGACAATTTTAGAAATATGGAAGAAGTTTCAACTGGTAATTTCTTATGAAGGTTGTTGCGTAGTAAGTGGCTTCCATGTAACTGACAGATATTAAAACCAACGTTACTTTCAGAGGAAAATTCAGTTGGTGTGAAATTAATTATATCTATAGTAGAACTAACTACGTCTGAGAATAGAATACAGTATATACCCCGGAATTTTTGCAACTACTACTGAAAATGTTTGGGACTGAAATTTTATATCAAAGGACTGAGATTTTAAAACTAAAATTTTACGGAATAGCCCCTTTGGTAGTTCTAGGACATGGTCTGGTAGCAAGCATCCCAAGATAGATATAACGTCATCATTGTCATTAGAAAATCAGATACATGCATTTTACACTTACGTATTGGAGTAGTTCTTTAACTCCCATCTATCAACGTATAATTAATATGTATATTAACCACGTTCATTATACAAATAACTCACAAGCAAATAATGACATTAAATTATCATTGAAATCAAATATACCGAGTCTTGTTTGCTTCTTTATTGCAGTGAAGGTTAGTTATACATTATTCTTCATCGCTTATAGGAATGTATGACTGATAAATATATATATGTCTAATAAACCGTATCTATATGTAATAAATAAAATGTTACACATTAGAATGACATTTCTTAGAATAATTTTTTCGAATTTCATCCAACTTGGTTTGCGTATAATGCATACAAAGTTGACTTTACTTACAATACATACCATACAAAGTCACGCACCCAATTCAACACTCAGACACACATGTAATAAAGGTGATTTCATAAAACAAAATTTACATCTAAAAGTTGGCTAAAACAGTCAATGGTCATTTTAGATTTTCTCGGACATGTTAGAAGGTCAGACGACCCCTGTTTAAAAATTAAATAACTAAAATATGACGGTGTTAAGAGACGTGTCACAAAGTACATTACTTAAGAAGATATGGGTGAGTAACATAACAACTATTCTATCCGGAAGGAAGGTCAAGTGTGTTTTATAATTTCTTACTTGAAATTCTTTAGAAAAAATTTCTGATAATCCTTTTAATTTAATTAATTTATTCCAAATGGGATTAAGTTATTGAAGTGATTCCCTCGGTTTCGTGTTTAGGTGATGAGTGTGTTTGCGGGAGTGTTGAAGTGTGCATGTAAGTAGCAGATGGAAGAGGAGGACGATCCAAAGAGGGATTAAAGAGGAATGAAAATGATCACACGGAGAATAAGAAGGATGATTGTGAATATGGTAAGAATTAGGATTTTTGTAGAATGTGTGTCTATATATAACCATAATAGGCACATAATCTTACACAGATAAATATAATTTAATGAATATTGAATGGCATGTGATTTGTGTGGTTGACACTAGAAATTGATTCATTAAGTCAGCAAGACGGAATGATGTTTTGGTTTAGTTTTGTTAGTATGAATGCCTTGGTTACAGTAGTGTGTGTTCTAGAGGGTTACAAGTAGCGATTTGTCAAATCAGTGGAAATTGAATGTAGAAAAACTACGATTCTGTAGACAACGAGATGTGGCACTAACATACGTGTATATGAAAACGCATAGAAATCTTTGAATGAAAGATATATATTTTTTACGAAAGCTATTTGCCATTAGCAAAACTATGTTTGTGTACTCGATAAATGTTTAATTTAGTTAAAGTTGAGAAATCTGACAAAATTAATTCTCAGACTGAGAAGTTCAACTGGTCTTAAGGACCAACACTAAAAACCTTGGTGTTAGGTGCAGAGCATATATATCCATTATACTCTTCCTCTCATTCGGGTAATGTTATAGCCTTCTAAAATGTTTTAGCGTATTATCACTTCGTAATTTTTTGAATTTTGTTTCAGTATTACTGAGAGTATGTTAAATGCACTGACTCTGCTGTGGGAAGGCGTGAGTCTGGTTATTTCACTACGGACGCTTTCCTTTGTGTCAGGTTCGCTGACTTCTTCTGGGAAGTGGCCTGACTAATGCGGGTCAGCCATCCCTCCTAGCAAGAGAAACAGTTTTTCACCTGGCTGCAAGGGACGTTAGTTGTGAAACTCAGTGTCCGGGAGTAGGCCACACCGGGCTTATTGACTAGAGCTTTGCTGACACGGCAGGGAATTTGGACGCCATTTTCGGAAAGATAATTTCTGTCGCCGGCCGTGAACGGACGTTTTGTCGGGTCCGGAGGTCTGACAGGGACCTCAAGCTGTTGGCAATGTAGTTTCGCGCGAATCGTCAGCCTTGGGATGGCTTCCGCCTACCAAAGGTTAAGAACGAAAATTTTCTTGTTTTGGATAGAAGTTAGTGAAATAGTAGTGCTGATGTCGGCAGAGAAGCCTGCTTCCAAGGGCTTGGACGGGAGCAGACCGACGCCACAAGTCTTAAGTATTCCGCTTGTCGAGGCCTTAGTGCTGAGTAAATGTTAAATTTGCCGATTTCTTTCGTTTTATTTTAAGGCAGACGGTACAGTTAATGGTAGACGATAAACACGTAAGTTAATGTTAAAGTTAATGAATTAATGGTAACGTAAAAAGTTGAAAGTTAAGTTAAGATTTGAATTAATTTAGATGTGAGAATTTTAATCATAAGAGAGCACGAGTTTCAGTCTGAATACTGACACACACACACACACACAAAAACACACGAAAGTTTAACTTAACTTGGAATGGAATGAAAGTATTGTAATAATAATTGTTTTTTTAATGAAAATCTTACATGTTGTCGATTTAAAATAATCGTTGATTGTTTGTTTGTAATTTGTTTTAAGTAATGAGTTACTTGTTCTCTTGAAATCTTTATAATGGTATCTTCGGTCTAAATAATTGTTGATAGTTAATTGTCAGAATTTTAAAATTTTAAATAAATCTTAAATTTTAATTATAACTTTTCTAGTCTTCGTCTTGTCTGAATCCATTTTATGTGATACATTTTATAAATTATTATTTTCTTTATTAAAGTGTAGCTTTTTAAACTAAGCCGTACGTGTTTTAATTTAATTGTAATTTATCTCTCTCCGGCTCCACTTTTAATAAGTTCAGTCTAGTATTAAGCTGTTCTAACAATTTTTTATTTTAGGAAACACACGTACTCTTACTGAATACGCTACTGTTACGATACTTGTTTTGTACCTCTTGTAAAGACTATAGAAGCTAGTAGTCTCATGCTGTTTTGTTTTGCCCCTGATAGTTATGTTAAAATAAGATTGCCCTGAAATTAGGTCACCTTTTGGTTTCTTATATTCTGGTTTTAGTCCAGAAATATCCCAGTCAGGCCCCCGCGACAATACTCAGCTGTAGTTCACGACCGAGCCGTGTAGCACCCACCTGCCTAACAGCAGCATAGTCGAGGAGTTTGCTGTGAGGAGCAGCGCCCAGTGCGCAATCAGAGGTATCGCTGTCAGGTAGGACGTGATCTTCCGTCCTAGGCGGTCATGTGCGTACATGTAGGCTGGTATGGAAACAAGCCGACACAACGTGCCGATAGATGCGATCCAGGACACCTCACTGTCTGTCAGAGGAGAAGTACCAATTGGAGAGTCTTCAGTTTGGAGCAGAGGAAGAATGGGTGCCAACCATCCATAAGCTGTCCCCGTTGCAAACGAGATAATGTTCACTGAAATACAGAAGTGCACTAGGTAATAACATTACTCAAAACCGCAGGTTAAATACCGATTAATTCCAGATTATTGATTGACAACCTCAAATCACCAACGAAAATGATTAGTACTAGGGCTATTATTATATGAGCATAATCACTGTATTTTGGTGAAAAGAGCTATGCACCAACGTTTTAAATGCCTTACGTGCATACCTGTAGCTTTCCTTCATGATTATTGGCTATAGGTTTTTGTGCTGCGGCATCTTTCATTTGACTATGGCAGTGAGAAAATTACCACAGACTCGACACGTCTATTATTTGTAGGTAGGATCACAAGACGCCTATAGTAAAAACCATTTAACATTCTATCACTGACAATGAAATAGAGTTGCAGATATTCACGTCAGGCACCGGAACATGTTAATGCAAAATTGTTTTCAACAAAAGTCAGTGTCATTATTTATGAGTAATTATTTTGTGTAATAAATGAAACCATCATTTGCATTAAAATTTATTAGTCCAGCGAATTTTTAAAATTCCTTAAATTCTGGCAGCAAAACAATCGCAGGGAAGGAACTTTAAACATTCAAGAGATTCTGATAAGGATAAAAACTTACTGATTATTTTATAATGTCAAATATAATGCTAAAAATTTACTTTACAAATCTGAAAAACCAACCAAAAGTACACAATTGTAAGGTTTCACAAAAGACGTTCTCGATTGTTTTTTTAGGCAGGAATCCTGCCTGCTTATTACAGTAAATAGTTTTTAACTTACAAACACCATATGGTATGCTTGAATGTATTTGAAGAAGTCTGCAAACCACGTTCTAAAATAACTCGCGTATTGTAAACAGGACAAGTGTGAACCAGAAGTTTTACCTTTGTGTACGAACCACGCCACGATTTGTAACGTATCAGAACCAAAAACAGCATAAACCAACACCTGAGAGCTTGTTGTACAATTCTCCTAGAACACCGATGTTATTTCCACCTAAAGCCAGCAGACAACAGCACACTTCATTTTATCAATATCAGATTTGCGGTGCCAACATAAGAAGGTGGGAAAATATTTATTTTACGAATAACGATGAGATATGTTACCACGAGAGAAAATTAATTATTATAATAAAATTTATTACGCCAATCATATAAACAAGACAAAAATTACGTTAACAGAAAAGTACTAACACAATTTTATTCTATACTTCCACAGCATACAGTAAGTTTGTTTTTTGCACATTTCTCTTTTTGTTATAATCGTAGAGCTGGTCGATTTTAGTCTTTATAGTATTTGTCAGATCGTTCCGTTGCGTGGAGAGTACTGCTAATTTAACCGCTCATGTAACACATGTAACCGGAGTAATTTAAGGAGTTGTCACCTCATTTGTAGAAATAATTTGATTGACCTATAATGAATAAAGGATGCAATTAATAACTGGCAACGTTTTTTCATGGAAACATAATGTTTAACGAATTAGAGCGTATTCTTGGGAAAAATTGTTATTAGAGGATTTTAGTCCTTTATTACATGATACCAGACGATTAAAGGTCATAAATTCCATGTTAGGTTAGTTAGTTAATAAATACCCTCTGACATTTAAAATACAGTGTATAATTAATGTAAATGAAGTTACCTAAGTCCATATTGAAAGATTTTCTAGCAAGTATGGCCAATTATTTAAACATGGCTAGCAATGTGTGTTTACGTGATGGTGTTAACGTTGTAATGTTAGCTTCGTTGTCTTCCTAATGCCTATCATTCCCTAAAGAGGTGTCATCGCCGGTGTCGAATTTCCACCTTTGACGCGCTGGAACAGCGTAGCGTTAAGAGCCAGTGTCACATGCTTGACGAGAAGCATATCGCCTCTATTCGCAGCGCGCCAAACTGGCGTGCAAGGTTTTCCTTGTAGTCTTCTTCCTAAGCGACTTTAAGCGGTGACCAAATAATTTTATGTTTTTAATGGCATTAAGTAAATTTCAACGCATGTCTTTCGCTTTGCACTTTCCGAATTCAGGTAATATTTCCGGAGTTACAGCAGTCTAAATAACCCCTTTTCAGTAATTTTGAGAGGGCCGAAAATCATGTTTCAAACAAGCGTGCTGAATTTTTGTAAACATAGAAGCATCGTTTCAGGTGTGTGTTATTTCCGTATGTAAATGCAATATGAATAAGTTAAGCGGTTTCGAGTAACAAATAATACGCGTGACACGCTTGCAATGCCGTCCATGCGCCAGTCCAGGACTCCTCTTAAAGAGTTAGTCGACAGTAGCTTTCTATTTGAGTTTGGAGCACGGAAACGTGGAAACAAAACGTCGAACCAACGAGCTATATAGTTATCATAGAGGGGCGGAAACGCTTCCAAAGTGAAGCCCAATTGAAATAATAATTCATTCCCGTTTTTTCATTACAGCCGATCGGAGGTTGGAAAAAATAACCCTCGTACTTATTTTGCTGTAGAATTCCTGCCAGAACACCGAGAAACCCTCAGCAGTACACGACTCACCAATCAAAATTTTCTTCAGGCTATATCGAATTCCTTGCTCTCACACAAACATGCACGCATCATTATAGACAACCATAATCATATACCCTAACTTCTCTGTACAGATAAGAGCAGAAGTTGTGCTAAGGGTTGTAATAACACAGGTGAGTTTTTTTCCTTGCAGTGTTCACAGCTCCCCCTCCAACCCATTTCACCTAAGTCTTGAACACCGTCACTCACTAGAGGAATTTAATTCGTCTAACCTTTTATTGTTTGCTGTCTTAATTTTTCACGGCCGATACACACAATCTGCTCTCAAAAACGATTTATATTCTGCAAACGTTTCAAGATAAGATCTCTCGTAACGTGTCAGATTCTTGTATACTCTGCAGACTGTATGATTCAGTAAGACATAACGTAAATGTTCATCTTATAAAATTATTTAATTTTCCTACTATTAATTGATCACTTATCCGTTCTCAGATTCAGAATATGACTGCAGAAAGAAAGGACATATTTAAAATTCTTAACCTTGTTTTAAACCGCAGGCGTAATGTTTATTTTTACATAAACTTTTCTGTACTAATTTATTGCGACTTCCAGTAAGCCAACACTGCTACTATAATTAAATATATATATAATATATATGTATATATATATTTAAAAAATAATGTTCTTTTATACGTGAAAATTTCATTGCCTTACAATAAAGTAAAGCTGTGGTCAAAAAATTATCACAATGAACCAGTTAAAATTTAATAGATTATTATATAAATAACATATATTTTTAATTGGAGTGCAGTTTTCGCCTGAATACCAAATTCTATGATGTAGAAAATAAAAAAAAAATTATTTGATATTCATACTCGTCTTTAATGTCACTGCATAAGCTGTATTGTAAACCTTGATATTATATAAAGAAATAAAATAAGAATTACAATAACATTATAATAAGTTTTTGACGACAAAATAGTTCTTTCTCTTAATTTTTTTCTCAATGATACCTCCCTATTGAAAATGATTTGTCTGAAGAACTAAATAAGGTCGACATTAATTTTGTTGCTTATAGCAAGCTACTGTTAAATCAAACGTTGGATTGCTGCAGTAACTACTGTGGTTTGTTTATTGTTCCATTGTTATTGTAACGCTATATTTCTAAAATTTAACCAAAGGTATGGCTGACCATATCAAGATTTTAATGATTCGTATGATAAGACTTCTTATGTCTGTTATTTATGCAAAAATAGTTCATGTTTTTTTTTTTTTTTTTTTTTTTTAAGACTTTACAGTTTAGCACAATTACGAGGTTGAAATGAATAATGTTGTTGTAACGCCAAAAAAAATAAATTAACATACTTAATTAAGCAGTGTAAAAGAGTTATTTGTAAGAATACGACATTGTTGAAAATTACCTAAATATATCAATCAAAATTTTTGATTGTGCTAAACAACGAGTTCATTTGCTGGCATACGCATATACAACGTTATTTAAAAAATAATTTCATACTATTTTACTAAATATTGCTCTTGATATTAAAACAGCATGATACTTCACTGCAGAATAAACTATCATGGTCACTGGTTTGGAATCCAGGCTACGTTGCAGCATCAGTTTCCCCTTAGTGTGCAATTATCGTGGAGTTTATACTCTCGGTTAAGATACAACTACAAAAAATCACAATACTGTTTAAAAATACGCTCTGCACTTATGCAACATAGTCATAATTATTTATCTGAATGCAATAGAATAAGTATTATTAAAAACAATTAATATAAAGCGTTTATAAGACAGCCTTAAAATTTAACCTATAAAACAATTATAATATTTTAAAAAAACTTTCGAAGTGTAAAAAATAGCGGTCTTTGAGAAAACTCACACAACAATTCGTATCATTCTCTTAAGTGTAATGAAATTTCTAGCGGTACTGGTTAGCTTTCTTTCACCTAGGGCCCTATAGGATGGGCCCGGCTATTTGCATGTTTTATATCTTACACATATTTTCATAGGTCTAATAAAATATTTTATATGTTTGGTCAATTTCAAAGGCTTGTTACATTACAGTTTTTAGAATAAAATTTCTGATTTTCAGTGTTGTTTTATGCGAAATTTCTCTATAAACTGTGGGTTATAAAAAATGTTTCAAGTCTCTTTTTTAATATGATGTTAGATTAAATTCGATTGAAATTTTGTAAATAAACATACAGACAAGAAAGAAAACTAAAAAAAACTCATATATTTGCTTTGGTGCTACATTTTAAAAATACTGTAACAAACAAACGGACTTAAACTAAGATAATATAAACGTGTTCTAATAATAGACATGTGTTGATCTACGTTTTTCACCCAGTCAGCGCAGTCACGGTAGTTACTATGGAAGAAAAATATGGGCCAGGGTATAGTCGTGAAAACATGCCAGATTTAGGCAGCACACAATATACTTACCTAGAGCTGCTGCGAGGTACTGCCGCCATTTTCCACTGACCTTCTTGCCAACGGCTCTGAGTTCTTTCACCGACGTCATGGCAGACAATCGCCTCGTACTAGTAACGTCGCACATATTTGTAACAGCAGCACTGGCGGCAAATACGAGATATTTGTAGTCACGGGCTATTTACTGAAACCTTGCACGAGGACGCGAACACATCACGCTCTGAGCCTTACGCAACATGAGCACACACTGAACTTTGCCCCTTCACTAACTGTCTCTATGAGTCTCAATGATGTGGGTAACATTTTTTGTGCTTCACTGGAGTCCATTCACCATACAATGAAAATTCTCGTATTCGCTTATTTAATTTCTGTTATTGCAGACTTAGTCAATATTTAGAAAAATTATAGTTTTATGAATGCAAGGTATTCGCTGAAGTAAAAACCTTAACACAACAGTTTCAGTGGTTCATAAAGGGGTTCGGTGAAAAAAAAAAAAAAAAAGAGGGTGTTGTTTTACAACTGACTCGGAGCTCGACTCCTACCGAGGCGATCGGTGCCCGATTCCCGGGGCTAGAAAATAGTACCTGACGATGCCGATGGTCGACAGGTATTCTCAGAAATATCTCGCTTCCCCACATACAGCCCACAAATATACATTATGCACAGCGAGTATATTCCATTATATAAGTCAGGGCTTACGTAAACCTGCATCATTGTGACTGCCAGGAATCTAATTAAAAATGCACATACAAGTTTGGTAAATACAATTTATAATATATGCATTGCACTGAGCAATTCTTAATATTCTCATGTATAGAGATTTTATTATTATTTTATATCGATGGTTGGCTACTGAATGATAATTTAACTGACGCTAGTTATTATTCAGAAATAATTTTATCTGCATTGACGAAGATAATAACAATTTCACATATATTGTGTTTATGGCCAGCTTAATATTGTTACAAGTTTGAAAGCACAAACTTTATATGTGGGCAATTCCCATGAGTTCTTTGGGATAGAGGTCTTATAATTACAAATAAAAGAGTTAAATTAAGTACTGGATTTAATAGCTCACAAAGCTACGAAATACACAAAACAGTAATCAACTAGAACTCTCACAACACAATTAGTTATGCACACAATTACTCCT
>PNEQ01117416.1:115017-158044 GCA_003012365.1 Medauroidea extradentata | reverse complement strand
CATTCAGTCATATATCCAATCAACAGTATTTCTAATAATGACAATGTACAACCTTATCAGTCCGAAGTGGTGATGGCTCACCATGTGCTGCGCAGCACCCCGAGTGCACCGCTGTCTTCACTCTTGAGGTCTTCTGTTCGACTCCCGTCGCGCACCTTCTCTTCGCCTGTCAGCCCGCCGTAGCAGTCCTCTTGTATCGCCAACACTGCTCCGCAGGTAGCCGCCTGCCGCCTCACAGTAGACTTTGACGTCACCAAGATGTCTTCACCAGTCTCTCTCCACAGGTGTAGCACCTTCCTCTAGCACTTCCAATAGCGAACTCCCCTCAAATGTGTCGATTCTGTGCTTTTATACTAGCCCAGAGAGTCGGTTATTCCCCGCATTACAGGGGTCTAAAAATAGATATTTCATCATGTTTCGGACGTGCTTGTAGTCACTTTGGCCGCCCTCGAAGGGTTAAGACGCAATTGGGACCGGTATCTATGACGTAGTTTCGGCGGTTTTCCCACTATGAGCCACCCGGGCTTGAGTCATCGGCCAGCCCTCAAGGTGTTACGAAACAGCCGCCGACCACTGGCCTCCAGGAACATGGCACGCAACAATATTTAATAAAACTTTCATTCTCGCGCGCCCGACGTAACAGACAATTTTACTGCACAAACCAATAATGTATTTCTTTAAGTGTTAAGTAATATTCGAAAAGAAGTTTTGTCAATGCCCTGAAATAGTAGATTCGTGAGGTACGTAAATTATGAAGCGCTGTAATGCTTTAAAATAATCACATATCCTGTGCTGTTTTAGGCGTACTTTTTAATTACATTATCGAGGGTGCTAATGCCTGTTTGAATACTAAAACAAATTTCCTATAATGTAAATACTTATCAAAAAATGTTTGTTAAATTATTTACAAAGCGGGATAGATATTTAAAGAGGCTTCCAATTTAATTAATAACACATATATAGTATTTCAAATGTAAATGTTGAGTAAAACTTATGTTTAGTTTACATATTAAGAAACATAATAATTAATTTGTATTGAACAGTGATGCTTTTCAACGTGTGCTTTTTTTACTTTACTTTTGTTGTTAGTCTATTTTTTTTTCTTAAAATGTAGGAACATTTCTTACTGCGTAGCAGCGTATGAAATCATGTATTCCCATACATGTGCCATGAAACTGCGTTTCATCTTTTCAGGTAATTTATGTCCCCCTGTACGCCACAGAGAATTCATCTCTCAGAACTTGACAGTCATTGTCTGGTCGACGATACCAGTGCTACTTTATCTCTCTCATGTTCTCTGTAACACACTCACTTTCACACTCTTACCTTATAGATAAGGTTCTACAATGAACTTGGTTAACGAAATTACAGAAAAATTTTATATCACGAAGCAATAACGCACTTCACACATCTTGCAGTAAACAGTGTCATTGAATTTAATGAAACGTAATTTAAAGGCTCATTTTATTAAACAAATGAAAATAAAAATAAGCAAACTATCAATTTACTACGACATTCGTGTGCATAACTACGAAATGTTTAGTATCTTATTGGGATACGGATTTTTAAAATTGTTTATTATTATTATTTTCTTAAAATAATTAGTTGAATATGAATTTATGAAAGTGAATAAATTTTACACAAATGTAAAACCAGAATTAAAACGTTACCACATTCATGTGTATGGGTATAAGAGGATTATTTTGTAAACAATATTAAAACAAACACATTATACTGGGATCATGTCACTTTTTAAAGTCGTATTCTGAACACAACTATTAATTAAAATTGTTGTTTGATTAAATTTCGGCGTAAATATTTCCCACGTGATTAAAACTTTTAACATATATATTTTTTTCAGTTCAAGAAATTTTTTTATTTGATTCTAAACTAAAAATGTTCTCAAATATAAATATTAGGAATGTAATTAGAAAAGTTCTTTAATATATTGTATTTAATATGCTGATGTTGCTAAGGTTTCGTTAGTAATTTATTTATAAAAAATCTAATTTTTAATAATATAAATATTGGTTTACAACTTTTGATATTTAGAAACGTCATAGAAACAAATAAAATAGCTGAATAAAAATCAAATATTCTCATTATTTTTATATTCGAGTTGGCTGTAGAATTAAAAGCTTTATCACGCACTTAATCTTGCATCTATATTTGAGGCAACTTTTCAAATTTTATTAGTGATGGCTGATTTTATTTCACTAGATTGAAATTTATTTATTGACTTGAAGTATGCCTGAGCGACGAGGCGCACCAATAACAGGTACGGGTCGCATTCGTAAGAACGAATACTCGATTTCCAGCTCCTGCCATCCTGAATATTGTTTTTCATGGTTACCCGAAATTACTTTATGCAAATGTTCGATTGGTTCCTAACCAAAGACTATTGTCAATTCATATTTATCCGAACCATTAATTCCGTCTTTGACGATCTCGCTGTCGACGACATGTAAGGGTACAGGCCGGAGTCCCTTTGCTTTCGAGAAAATTATATTTTGTACCCAAATGAGTGCCGATATCGTAAAATCATTCTGTATCTTTGTTGCAAATTTGTCATACAGTATAACGTGATTTATTCAGATAAATAGTATAAATAATTTAGCTAATATATATTTAATGGAATTTAATTAATTAAACTAATTATCTACCATCGTTGTTCACATCGTCTCGTAAAAACCAGACTACGTATTAAATCAAAGGTATGAAAAGAATTAAATGTATGTGTTCCTTAACATAGGATACTTATAGACATTTTATGAGTTTCCTAAATAACAAAATTATGCCGTACTACTGACGGACTCATACGTTATTTGTTTGAACAAATGTTATCTCATTTCGTAGCGAAATGTAATTAACTGAAAATTCATGCATTAATTTTAATTTTTTTGCGAAAATAATCGAATTAGTTAAATGACTCCCACTAGGAAAATTAAAACCGAAATGAACTAAATCCAATATTTGTAATTGTTACAAAACTTTACGTACCTCATGAACCGAGAAGTAAATAATTTATTCAGATATAATTAATTTCTCGGTTACATAAAATTGCTACAATGCATATTTATTCAAAATATTGTACGGTAAGCTGTGACCCTAAAGTGTTACGTTATCTCAATAAAGAATTTAAAATATTAGTTGAAGATAATTATATCTCAGTAAAACCATATTTTCACTACATTTGAAAAATGTATTCTATTTTAATACAACAAACTTCATTAGCATTTATATGCAATTTTCATCCAACCATAAGATAAATGGAAGATGTAGATGTAATGAAGAGTGTAAGCTGTTGAAATATTTGGAAAACGAAAGTCATTTGTTCTCTATTGTTGCTGCATTGAACATGGTCATCGACGTTATGTTTATAAACTTACAAACAGATACTATCCCTGTCCGCGTCATCAAAAGTATGTACTGCATTTTGTTGCCCTTGTTGAAGAAAAAAATATTTGCTAACAGCAGGAATTTTACACTCTTATCAACTTTTCACCTGAAATCAGAACTTCAGACACATCTTACTTTTAATTTGTATGCTTTGTGTTACCGGTAGTGAAAATAAAACCTACAATTTATGTAAATTAGTCTTTACAAAACTAGACAAAAAATGTAGGCAGCCCTTACTGTACCGGGATCTGTTCTTCAAATTCCTAAATGGTCGTTCGAGGACGGACACCTCGTATCAGCATTTTCGTGACTTAACTGGAGCTATAAAAGTTTCACAGCTTCTGCAAAACGTATAAAAGGAGCCAATTCTTCTGTAATTGAGGTTTAAGTACGTCAGAAAATTAATTCTTATCAAAGAAACCACTTAACGTACCGCATACGTTATGTTTAATTTTACGAGGTATAAAGACGGCATTTTTTTATCTAACAAGAGATATTAACTTTTAAAAAAGGCGAAAGGTACTCTTAAAAGTACGTGTATACTTAACAAATATTACATTGTAAATGCACACAGACAATTTCGTTACAACGCATTATCATCAAACAATGATGTGCAATCCATTATAATTTGACTGGCCGATAACAACACCTACCCATGAGAAAATAAAGTTTGACACACTTTTCTGACACGGAAAACATGTAATTATAGATTACGGGATGATAAATCGGCATAAGTAAGAACCATATTTTAATTTAAATACAAATTTTGGCTTGATTTTCTACGCTGCAACACGTGATATTCTAGAAATGAACGTTAACTCTCTTAACAGTGGACGGGAAACGTAAAAAAATACGCACTATACAACTATACAAGGAGTGCAGTGGAACGTAGGAATTACATTTGGCATACGATAAACTTAATATCAGCATTATGTAATTCAGTGTGCACAAGTTTGTAACAGTAACACATTTTTTATTGTGTGGGACAAATGGCCAGAAATTACACACATGCTTATGGTGAGTAGAGGATGAAACTAAATGGACGTGTGGCCGGTGGATGCACGTTGATGATATTCTAGTAATAATAATACCATACTAGCTTTGAGGCAATTACCAAACAACAGTGAAGAAGTGTACATTACAAGTAAAAACAAGATATCGTGTTACCTATATAACATATATGCCATAATTACTCTTTAGAACATTGGAATTGTATTTCTTTTTCACTGTTCATACATGTTCTGTTTATATCAGTATCAGTATACAAATCCTCTCATATGCATGGAGCGTTACATCATTTCTGGCATAGATAGGGTGCCAAACATTATTTTCTCAACAAATGTTTAAAGATTGCCAACCTCTAGAACATTGAATGAACATCTTTGTTTGATAAAGTATAATATCGAAGTAAAGGTTAATGTTTAGATTTTGCATGTTTATGTAAAGTAAATATGTGATTATCTCAACTTTAAAGTGTGCATAAACTCTAAGGAATCGTCAAATGTTTTGGTAGTGAATTTTATCTTACATAATTTCTAAGTAATCTATTAACAGAGTTCGTCGATTATTTATTATTTATTTATGCTACGTGTTAGTATCGCCATCAGTAATTTTAGTATTGCTAGTCGTTATATATAGAGACCACGGTCTTAGATTTACGGGTAAGGACACTAGCCTATCTATCAAATATTATCTACCTATGCTATTCAATTGATCCCTCCAGGAATAGGTTCCTCTATAGGACTTTCTTTGGCCGTCAGCCATGTTTGATTTTACTTCCACGTCCCTGGCGCAGGACGCTAGTCCGAAAACTTACGAGGCTACCTCGGATAGAGTAGGTTATATTTCGTATACGTAATATATTCGTAGACCATTTTCTCGCACTATTAAATGGCGTCATTTGTTAGAAGGCGTATTTTTCATGCATGACTTGGATTAATTTTTTTTTTTCATTATACATTATTTTTTACGTTCGTTAGTGTTTTGAAGCAATATATGAATACTAGCGATGATAACACACAGGTGCTCAGGCATTTTCTATGTTGTTTTGAAGAATTGAAGAGCATGCTGTCTCTGTGTTCAGTTTTGTGGATGTACGAACAAGATATCTACTTGAATTGTGTTAAGTCTTAGTTCAGACTGTTTAAATCCTGTTGTGAAATGGCTCAACCTTTATTCCTAACATAGTTGGAATGTACCAGGTATGTAGGTTTATGTAAAATTAACAGTGTGTAATATTTATATTAGGCCTAGAGCTTATAACCTAGCTAGACAATCACTACTGAAATGTCATGGCAGGCCTACATTACACTCTACAGTCCTAGAAAGTAGTCATAAACGGTAGGCCTACTGTAACTTGGTTTTCGGCGATGGCGGACCACAACACAAGTATAATAATTGTTCCTACCGATCAATAATATAGGTTTTGACAGTTCTGCCTCGGTCTATCTCAGCGGGTATGTTAGGATAATAAAGTCAATATTGAGATGACAAGTTACTTGATACGGCGGCAAATGGCCCTCATTCTCCGGTAAACAGAAAAGACGAGGTCATTGAACCGTGATTCAGTCTAGTCACACAATTTCGCGCCGCATGTGAATTATGCAAACAATAACAGATTCCAGAGCTTTTTCGCGTCTCTGTCCTTAAGGGTCGACATCAGTCGCCATGTTGAATTGTGTAATTTTTCTCTGTTATGAAACTCTGAGAAATAAATAAATAACGTGTTACTATAATATGAATTATATTAACTGTGCGCTACAATAAAATCATCGCAGTTGAACTTATAACGTATATTTAAGTCGTAATCAGTCAAGAAAATTAAGAATATAAAAAAATTGCGGGGCAAATTACGGGTTAAATATACGTTAAAAGTACAACTGCGATGATTTTATTGTAGCGCAAGGTAAATAGAAATGATATTATAGTAGCACATTTTCTTCTCAGAATTTCATAACAGATTTCCGTTCCCTTGGTCTGGCAAAGCACGAAAAAACTAATTCAAACAATCGGCTTGTTAATGCTTGCAAATATCGTCCTGTCAATCCTCGCAAATCGTACCCCGGGACAGACTCTCTGTCGGCGACACTTCCGCGAGACGCGACCCCAGCCGCGTTTCCCCGCCAAGCCAGCTACACTGACCCTAGTTCCCTTCGACCAATCAGAAGCCCTGTTACATTTTAACTTGGTTTGCTGACGGCTGAGAACTCAGGCCTTTGCGAGCTTATCAAGTATTAAATTTATTTATCAAATTCACCAATTTACAAGTATGTTCATACCCTTCAATTCTAGCACATAAATCTCCTTACTTTTAACTAAATTTATATTTAATTTACATTTTAAATTCAACTGCATGGCGGCAAACCATTGTAGGTGTCTAATTCCTATCTCTTTCTAACACTTTCTCTCGCACAGTGGAGCGTATAAGCATTGAAATGTGTGTGTATACACACACACACACACACACACACACACACACACATATATATATATATATATATATATATATATATATATATATATATGTAGAGGTACAGAAGTCGCACGCGATACGATTTATTCTACACAGTTTATTGGCTGGACGTGGGCTAGTTGTAAGCTCCTCTGCTAGGATGCACTACGGGTTGCCGCCACTCCTCTTCCCCCTCGCCAAGAACCTTCTTCTCCCTCTCCCCAAGATCATGCCGACCCTCCTCCTTCCAGACCTAAGTCGTCTTCCTCCCCCCCCTCCCACCTAACGCGCAAAGCTATCACAAACCACCACCTTTCTCGTGTCTACTCCCTTTGAAAAGGCATGCTGGTCAGCAGCCAGTTCCTCACTTCTCGAAAGGAACGTAACATTTCAGTATATAATAATACCAGTTACATGCGCCAAAGGTTGTCTTAGCGTAAGCCTTTACGTGTGTACAAATAATTTCAAAGTGGCTCTATACATTTAAATCATACTTAATATAATATGCCGTACATATCATATATAGGATCATTCTTAAATAGGGGGGCAAACTCCGCTCGCGTGTTCCTCACGAAAAAATTCAAAGAAAACATATTTTGCACTTTTTACCTAATCGCAATATTAAGGGAGTAATGGGCCTCTGAACATCGAATTTTAAAACAGAATTTTCCCAAAATATCGGAAACTAATTGACATGAAAATACAACATTTTCAGCACTGCTTAATGCTATTGGGATCTGCAAACCAACAGCGAATGCTGGTTGATACCTTCCGCCCTTATGTAAATAGCAGGGGTGGCTATCCTCTAATTTCATATAACTTTTTACCGTCCATACTTTCGAACATCTGAAGATGGTTCATTGAGTAATGTTACCTGTCTAACAAAAAAGGTTCTCGTGTTGCAGTAGTCAAGGACTCATAGCTTTCTTTCAAATCACAAATGAAGCTACAGCTATAGAGTTCCCGAAACAATGGAATCGTGAGTTAGAAACATGTAGGTAACATTGAATGTGCACCCTCAACAATTCAAGGAACACAACAAAATAAACACATGAACGCACTATTGCCTATGCTGTATGCTGTGTATCTTAGGTGCAAAACACATGACTTAGAAGCATTTTTAAATGATGATCTGCAAAAAAAAAAAAAAAAGGTGTGTTTGGATGGAAACCCATCACACGAAAAAGGGTAGGTAGAAACTTCACTAAAACCTTTAAAACGCTAATATCCAAATGTTGTGTTTTATTCCACAAAATGAATTTTACAGTACAAGTTTACCAGAAAGCCATCTTGGGTTTTTGTACATGACACCTTATTCGAGAAAGGAATATTAATGTGTTTTTTGTTAGACGGGTAACATTACTCAATAAACCATCTTCAGATGTTCGAAAATCTGGCCGGTAAAAAAGTAATACGCAATTAGAGGGTAGCCACCCCTGCTATTTTCATAAGGGCGGAAGGTTTCAACCGGCATTTTCTGTTGGTTTTCAGTTCCCAAATAATATTAAGCAATGCTGAAAATATTGTATGTTTATGTCAATTAGTTTATGATATTTTGGGAAAATACTCTTTTAAAATTCTATGGCCAAAGGCCCATTACTCCCTCAACATTGCGTTTCTGTGACAAGTGCAAAATATGTTTTCGTCATAGTTTTTCGTGAGGAACATGTATGCGGAGTTTGCCCTCTATTTAAGAAACATCCTGTATATTTACATAACGAAAAACGAAACAACCGAAGACAGTGACACTACTTTTCCGAGATACAATAAGTCCATTTTAAACAAGGATAAATTGGAACACTCTTGATAATTAAATAAAGCACAGTGTGTGTATTTACTAGTCTACAGTTTTCCGAACCTTGCATCAAAACAAATTTTTATTTGTAACATTGATTCCCCACACACAACCCAAAAAATAAGTACATAATTTACATTTGAAAACTTACAGCAACGTCCAAATCGATCTAAGTAAACTAGTGGCAAAATTCTGGGATTGCATTGAAAAATCCCTGGTTCTCATACCAATAAGGCCATTCTCTTTTAAGTTTTCCAGAGTTATCTGAAATCAGTGTAGGTGAATGCCTGCATTATGCCTTAAGATACTTCACACTCCCCGATCATGACTGTATGAATTGAATATTGAATGCCTCTGTCACTTCCTTACTCCTCAGTCATGAACGAAATATTATAAATTATTAGTTACACCAAATACGGATATCCCCATATTGCTTCAAGAAAATCTCTGTTGCTTTCCTTCAATAAGAAGAGAATAAATTGAATCAATTATTAAAAATTTTAATCAAGAGTTATTTCATTATTTAATAACGGTTGTAAAACAATTTATGAGTATTCACACATTATAATAATGTATTTATCTCACTATTAATGACTTAATTCTAACCAAAAATACTTTTTCATATCAGATAGTTATATGAAAATTTAATGGTATCAGTAAACACTCACTATAATAAACTATAATAAAGGAAGGTATGATCATTTTATTTTACTACTAAACAATAAAGAAAGTCGGTAAAATTAGGCTTTGATATAGACAGAAAAAAAATACGAAGATTTGCGAAATATGACACACAAACAGTATTGTTTAAACGTGTAAAATTATTTTTAATATGTAACTGTTTACTGTGCAACTTTAATAACTTGTCAAATATCTTTGTACCATAATAAGCGGGAAAAATCACAATGATATAACGAAACAAATATTTTCATCTAAAGCTTTCGTTACAATAAATCATGATATTCTTACGTAGAAACTAAGCAATCGTGAGTAGTTGGATGGCAAAATATAGTTTGAACTACTACTAGAAGAATAAAAATTCACATAAATTATCAAAATAGTAATTTTTTCTTCAGTTGAATGCACAATAAAATAGCCAAGGAACAATCGTATTATTTAACTTCGTAAATCGTTATATAGCAGTGCAACTCAGGACAACATAAAGTATAACGTAATAGGCAATAGTGTGTACATACAGACAATATTGCAAAAATAAAGTAAATTAAACTAAAGCAATGAACCATCTGCTAAAGCTAACGAATTAGGTTGCATTTAAATATGATAGTAACAATCAAAGTAATCTACTTACATTTACACATGTTAATAAATATATGAATTAACATAATCAGTATAAGAAATACTCGAAACGTATTTTGAAATATTGTAACAAATGACAATTTAGTTGACATAATCAAGTTGAACATTAAAATATCTGTGTGTTGCATTTTCACAGAATTTTCCCTTATCACATGTAGTGAAAAGTTTTACATTAAAATAGTTCTTGGCATATATAAATATCTAAATCAGACGTATGTTAAGCAGAAAAACCGTAAAAAAATTATGCCGATTATCTGCAGATGTACATATCGTCTTCTCAGAATTAAATTATGTCAACTATTAGCAAAATTATTTTCGATCTTGAAACGGTTAGTAACTGGTCCACGGCTAACGGTATGAAAATAAACCCATAAAAATCTCAATGCAGAATAATTGGGTAATCCTCTTTAGATGCTACAGTTAAAAACTACCTTGTCCTAATAGGGTACTCAATGACACAATCATAATTTTTTTTGGTAGTGTTAAAAATTTAGGTATTATGATCGATGAATCTTTATCCTGTGCCGCACACACAACTTAAGTCTGTAACAAAACCTACAAATCTTAATGAGAGAGCGGGAGAAAATGATACATAAATATGGTGGCCTCTAGAACATGTAAACAAATGACTGTTGAAAATTGGCGGGAATTTAAAAATTAAATATGGCGGGGGTGGTGGTGGGAGGAGGATAGTTCCAAGATGGCGGCCGGAAATAAGACACATAAGATGGCTGCCTACAGCAGACGATTGGGTAGAATGTGAGAACAGGAAAAATTACGAGTGGAATGAGGGAGCAGGCAAAATTACGAGTGGAGTGAGAGAGCAGGAGAAAATGTAAATCCTAGACGGTGGTCGGAAACAATATGGCGGCCGGAAACAAGATGGCGACGATGACATAATACAAGATGGTGGCGATGACATAATCCAAGATGGCGGCGATGACATAATCCAAGATGGCAGCGGCTGCTACACAGGCTCCACAGTCTCCAGCCTCTTGTGTGCATAAATTGATTAGTCTTCTTTGACTAAATCAAAGTTTCACATGTGTTGATTATAAAAATCAGCTATCCATAAATAAGAATTCTTTTTCGCGTGCCCATGCATTACATTTAATATCCCTGTCTGTTAATACGTACCGATGAAATATCCATTTTAGAGTGAATAAATATCTCAAAGAAGTTTTGCAACATGATCCTGAATTTAAGAAAATTTGTGGGGGCAATAAATCATGAAGCGCTGGAATATGTTTAAAGAATCACATATCTTATGCTGTTTTACGAGTACTTATTAATTACATTAACCAGGGTGTCGATACCATTTTAAGTACTAAATATATTTTCTATATAACTTCTTCTCAAATGATTTTGTTACATTACTTATAAACCAGGATAGTTATTCAAACTGGTTTGTAGTTTAATAAATAGAACATAGTGTTTCATGTTAGTCTGGCTGAAGGTATGTTGCATCGTACTAGGTGGAAAGCCAGATGATTTAACCACAGTCAGGGGGTTTTCCAGAGGTGCTAAGAGAGAAATCATTGGGACTCCCGGATGATGCACTTGACGATGTGTATCTCGTCAGGTATGAGTGAGCTAATATCTATTTTTAAACCTATGCTCATAATGTTGCACCGCTGATTGTCATCTCTAAATGGGCAATATAAAAGCTTCGGATCTGCCAAACACAGAGAGTCTTGTGAAGTCTTTTGGAGACCTCTGTGATGGTGAAGAGATACCCGAGTGTGGTGTAGGTCGGCGTTGGCACCCCTGGTGCGACGATGAACGTCGTGAGAAGTGACGGGCCATGGAGAAAACAAACACTTGTTGTGTTCTGTTGGTGGTGGAGACGACGAGAAGCAGTGCTTTAGGGGGAGGGTTCCTTGATGGCGATGGCAGGCGTCGAGGCCTAGTAACACCAGCTGGATATAGAAATGACAGACAACACTTGGTGAGTTGTATCGGTGCGGCGGAGCTGATAAAGAGCGTCTTGGGGGCAGCATCACTGCGGCGGTGGTCGGCGTCGAGGCTGAGTAACATCAGCGGGCTGCAGAAGGGACGAACAACACTTGGGGTGTTGTATCGGCGGCAGCAGTGAAGAAGGTGTTGGCGTGCTACAGAAAGGCGGTGAGCTATGGAGAACAACACTGGAGGTGTTGTATCGGCGAGAGCAATCACTTGCAACTTAGGAGTGTCCGCTATTGGTCCTGTTAGGAGACGGTGCTAAGCTTGCAGAGAGTGATTGGTGACGAAATATTGGTGACAACAGATTCTCTTATGAGTCTGCAAGCACATACCTTTTATCAGTATTGGGCGAAACAAATGACTGCTGCTACAAGTCGACGGACAAAAAGGAGGTGTGTGACGGGAGGTGAACCGAAGATCTCAAGTGTGAAGACAGAGTGGTGCATTCGGGGTGATGCGCAGCACACAGCGATTCATCACCACTTCAGACTGTTAAGTTTGGACATTGTCACAATTTGAGAGACTGTTAGTTTGACATATGATAAAACTTTTCTTGTGAATTGAAGTCTTTAATTATTTAGAGGTAAACATTTCTGTTCTTTAATTGCCAAATTTAATAAGCGTTTCTGTGATGCAGTAATAATTGCATGCACAATAATGGTGCTGTGAAAGTCGTAGTTTATTGCTGGTTTGTGTATTTTTGTAATCTTTGTGAGCTAGTAAACCGAGAACTTAATTTAACTATTTTACTTCTAACCATAAACCCTCCATCCCAAAGAACTCAGCGAATTGCCCACATGAAAATTTGCAATCCTGTAACAATATATAGTGTTTAAATGTAAATGTAGAGTAAAACTTGTGTATATTCTACAAAATAAGAAACATTATCTTTTTTGGGTGTTGTACAGTGATGTGTTTCAACATGTGGTTTGACGAATATTCTTTTGTTGTTTTTTAATAAGTATTTTTTGGAAAATATGAAACGTTTCTTACATTGTTGCAGCATATGGAAGCATTTATACCCTGTACCTGTGCCATGAAACTGCTTTTCAACTTGTACTGTAATAAATAACCACACACACGCTACAGGGAATTAAATTTTCAAGAACTTGGCAGTCATTGTCAGGCCGAGGACAGCAGTGCTACGTTATCTCTTTCATGTTCTAATGTACACACTCTCTCACACCGTCTTACCTAATAGATAAGGTTGTGCAATTAGCTTGGTTAATACAGTTGCAGAAAATTTTTAAATCACAATGCAATCACACTCTTCACAAATATATTAATAAAGCATTATTTGAGGGATTCTTTTATTAAATAGGTCATTATAAATTGAAGCAGAGTATACATTACTATGATATTTGGGTGAATTACTATGACATGTTTAGTATCCTGTTGGGATACATCAGTTCTTTTTTTTAATTTCTTAAAATAACTTGTTGAATATGAATTTTTGAAAGTGAGTTAATGTCATCCAAATGTAAAACGAAATAAGGAAATCGCGCATTTAAGTGTATGGGTCGTAGAGGATTATTTTGTAGCATTTTTTTAATAAACACGTTATGCTTGGATCACGTGAATTTTACAATCGTATTCTGAACACAGCTATAAATTTAAGATGTGTTTGATAAACTTTCAGAGTTATAATGTCCCCCGTGATTATAAAGTTTAACATAAACTTTTTACAGTTATATATTAGCTCATAAATTTATACTAAAGTAAAAATTTTCTCAAAATTAAAACTGTATATTGTATCTGTTTATTGCAAAAGTGCATCAAACTTTTTTTCCGTATCACCTTTAAACTTAACAATTCATTTCACTCATAATCGAAAAGTGATAACGAATGTTGCTTCGATATAGTATGTAAGGTATGTGTCAGCAATCTGACTAAATTAAGATTTAAGCATTTGTTGGTGGATTATAACAGTCGAAATCAAAATATATGGAAAGAGGAATACAGAGAATAACTGCATGATAATTTAATTTAAATATGCTTCTTATATCCAGTCAGGTGTCACCCACAATGTTTAAGTTTCAATTAGTTGCAGTCAATCAGCAGTAAACACATTAAACAGTAGTAAGTAATGTTTACACTATCTCTCAGATATTTGCTCTAATTAATAACATAATAAGTATTTTATTAAATTATTTATAAATTTTAATATACTGGTGTTGCTAATTTTTATTTATAAAATCTAATTTTTTTTGTTAACAAATATACTTATTTAATAATTTGGCACTTCATAAATACTTTTATCCTACTGGCGTACAAAATAAAACAGACGAGTACAGTAGCTGAATAAAGATAAACTACTCACACTATTTTCATACTCATTTTGACTACGCAGTTAAAAGATTTCTCATGCAATAAGTACTACACATCTACACATAGATTCCAGGTAACTTTTAAAATGCAACAAGCTATGTTAGTTTTAATTTCACTTGAAAAATATTCGCTTCGTGACATAAAGCATGCCTGAGCGAGAAGGCGCGTCAATAAGACGTTAGACACTTATTCGTGAGAAGGTAGGTTCGATTCTCAGCTCCTGCCATTCCGTATATTGGTTTTCATGGTTCGCCAAAATGACGTCAAGCGAATGTTGGATTGATTCCTAACTAAGGAGTATGGTCGATACATGTCGGTCCAAACCATTCCTTTCGTCTTTTAAGACCTCGCTGTCGGCGTGAGTTGCGGGTATGGGCCAAAGTTCGTCAGTTGTCGAGAAAATTATATTTTATAGCCAAATTATAACCGATATTATAAAATGGGTCTGAAACTTTGTGGTGAATATATTTTACTGAGGAAATTGATTTATTAATCCAAACGGTATAAATAATTTAGCTTGAATTAATTAAACTATTTATCTACCATCGTAGTTCATTTCGTCTCGAAAATCAGAGTACCTAGTTTTGTAAAGCAATTATTTTGCTAGTATGTTTTACATATGATTTATAGTGTTGGGTGGCTGTAGCCAGAGGTAGGCACTTTATTATGAATCTATATAAGTGGTTAGGTTAATGGTGAGGGTTACGGTTAAATTATATAATGTTATATTAATATAAGTATGGTAGCTTTACTCTACATAAGTTAGTTACAAAATACTACACGGTTGTTCTACATAATTAGGCTGGAGGGGAGCGGCTGTTTAACTAATTACTTGTTCTACTCTATGATGGTCGACCCTTTGGACACCTTAGACCTCGCCGTTAGCATGATGCCGGAGGCTGATGATGACTGTGTCGGCTATCGTGGGTCTCGACCCAGGACCATCCTGGCGAGGTGGTGACGGCTGGAAGGCTTGAAGGAGACAGACCCCGATTCCCGGATACATTAAAGTTATATTGACACACTTCAGTGCCGGTGGGGAGAATCGCTGAGGCCCTTGTCTTGTGCAGCCCTTGACCTGATTGCACTGCCATCGTCGCTAGCCCGTCCTCCAGGCGAGGCTCTTGGTATACATAACACTAGTAAATAAGAAATTTTAATGTCACGGTATTCGTCAATATATTATATAGAAATTTTACAAATTTCTTAAGTAACGAATACGTGTTACACAACTGACGAACTCGAAAGTTATTTGTTTGACCAAAAATGTCATCTCATGTCGCAGTGAAATTTAATAACTGAATACTCATTCATTTAATTTTGTGTGATTGCAAAATACTTCGAAATAATTAACTCACTCCCTCTAGGAAAAGAAAACAAAAATTAGATACACTAATATCCACTACTGTTACAAAACTTTACGTAACAGATGAACTGAGAATGTAATATTAAAGTAGAATAAATTACTTAATTACTTAAAAAGTATTATAAATGTGTGTTCTATTTTATTAGGATTATGAAAATGTGTTTTATTTTAATGACAGATTTTTCTTTACAATTTCTAGGAAACTTATTAACAATTATATTAATATATTAAGTAAAAGTAAAGCAGAGTGTATGATGTTGAATTTTTTTGAAAATAAATGTAACGTGTTCTCTATTGTTGCTGTAGTGAACATGGCCATTGACCGTATATTTATTCACTACCAAGCAAATATTATACCTTTTTGCGCCACGAAAGTGTAAACTGCGAATTAACTTTGTTGAAACAACAATATTTGATTCGATAGGAAATTTATAATCTTATCACTTTTAAATATTTTACCTAAAACTGGAATTTGGACACATCTTACCTTTACTTTACTTTACCTACAAACTACGTACAAAATAGACGAGAAATGTAGGGAGCTCTTACATGTGTAAATCGTCGTTTAAGAATGGAGACCTCTCGTCAGCATTTTCATGACTATATGGAAGCTATACGTTATTCACAGCTACTGTTATACATAGAAAATTTTGCAAATTCTTCCGTCTTGAAGGTTATAGTATGTCGGGAAATTAATTTAAAACAAAAAAAGTTAACGTACTGCATAAATTATATCTGTTTTTACGAGGTATCCAGGTGGATTTTTTAAAATCTGATACTATGTATAAATTTTAAACCGATGAACAATACTAATTAAAGTGCATGTATAAATAACAAACATAAGTTGCAAATACATACAGTCAGTTTCGTTATAACATGTCAACAAACAACGATTAGTGATCCATTAAACTTGCCTGGCCGGTACCAAACTCTACCCATGAGAAAATGAACTCCGGTACCCTTTCCATGCATGAAAAACGTGACATTCCAAGTTACGTGGGGGTTTATCAATTTAAGTAAGAAGCATATTTTAGTTTATAAATGAACTTGGCATTATTTTCTACGCTGTAACTCACGATGTTCTAGAAATGATCACTTAACACCCTTTGATATGGACGGACGACGTAAACAGTACGCACAACACAAGGAGTGCAGTGGAACGTCGGAACGAAATTTGTCATACGATACACTTCACGTAAGCAGTTTAATGATGCACTTCGTTTGTGCGCACGCTTCACAGTACTACATGTAAAACCCACTTACCTTACCTTCATGAAGTGCGACAAGTGACCATATGTGGCCTATATGCATTTAGTAAGTAAAAGGATGAATATTAAATGAATGAGTGGCCGGTGAAAGAACGTCGAAGAATATGTAGAAATATGTGTGCCTAAATACATCTAAGACAAATTCCAAACGACTGTTGAAATAGGAAGATTACAGGTAAGATCAAGATATTGTGTTACCCACACGCGCGGTAATTTATCATTTATCTTTAGAACATTACTATATAATCTTATATACTGCGTCGCATTACGTCAAAAGAAAATCAACATAAAATTAATTCATTATACATATTCTAATTTCATCTGCATATAATTTCTCACATATACTGGGCGGTTACAGTTTATTGCATAGGTAGGGTGCCATACATTATTTTCTCAATAACTGTGCTAAGATCGGCCGTATTATTTAACATTGAATGAACACCTATATTCGATAACTCATAAAATTGAAATGTTGCGGTAAAGTTTAATTTTGCACGTTTGTGTTCAATAAACAAGTGATTATCTTCCTTTTAAAGTGTCCGTAACTCTTACGGGTGAGTGTTAGACAATTTAATAATATTTTCTGTTTTTGAGCCAATAACATTTACTCAAATTGTGTTATCAAAATGTTCTCGTTGACAAAGCATATAATACATTCTTGTCAAACATTTTGACATAAACAATAATGGTCATAGCAATTATTTGTGGAGCAGAATTATTGCAACATAATTCTTGGGAGTTAACCTACAGTTCTCTTGTAATGATTCTGCATGACAAATTAATTAAGTATTCCATTATTATCTACGTCGAGCAGATTACAAAAAATATACAATATGATTTACTGAAGAAAAATTTTTTACAATATAATTTTAATAAATAATATGGCTCAAAAACTGAAAATAGAATGAAATTGTCTAACACAACCTATTAAGGACTTATGCAGTATATTTTTGCTACATAATTTGTGAGAAATAGATTGCCATAGTTCATCGTAATAGACTGAGACGAAAACCTAATATTCTATCAGAAAATATCCATACATAAAAGAGAACACAGACGGACCGACTCACATATCAAACTGAAGCCCAAACCACTGGAGCTAGAAACGCGAAATTTTTGTGTACTTTCAGGTCGTAGGCGAGCACTAAGAAGGTATTTTTCGTAATCCAACCTCTAATGGGGTGAAAAAAGGTGAAATATATTTTTAAAAATATCGATAGAGATCGAACCCCACGACCTATAATTGTGATGTTTACTTCAATGTGACACACATAAAAATGCTCGTTAGCCAATTTTAGGATACTTAAAACATTCTGCATTAAAGGGCATAAATTTACCTTAAGTATGTTTCTCATTAACTGTCGATATCTGTCAAATCCTTTGAGACAAAGAGTTGGTTTTCACTTCAAAATGTTGCTTACATAAATATACTTAAAGAAGTTTAATGATTTTATTAAATTCGACACCGAAGCAGTAAAATGGGGGAAATATGTTTTTTATGAATAGTCTGTATACCTGAAACACAACTGGTTATCGTCGTGATTTTTATTTCAGTTGGTTACGTATACAAATTACTATGACAGGACTCCAACACGTTGCGATATTTGATAATTAAGGATGTAAAAGTACGTTAAATTGTGTTCTCGAGTATTCTTCCATACATACCAAACAAACCCCTCTTTGATTTAGATTGATGCTTATATGAATATCTGAAATAAAATTTAAGTATACTTTCCGAATTCGGCCCCAAATAGATAAAAAAATATTAAAATTTGTTTTCGATTCACAATCGGTAAATATAGATCACATTGATATTTTATGTAGCGATGTGATTTTGGTTAAAATTGGATGCTTATTAAAATACTTGAAAAGTAATTTAATGAATTTTGGAAATTCCCCACATAAAGGTTGAAAAGGTGTAAAAAGTGATGAAATGTGATTTCAATTAAACGTCGATATATTTTCTAAAAATTCGAACTCTCAGTACTGTACAGAAGTGATATGTGATTTTTAATAAATCATCAAGTTTGCTTTGACTGAACGGGCTATCGTCGTGACTTTCTCTTCACTTGGATTCTTGTACAAATATTTAACATGTGAAATTAAAATTTTTATATATTCGACATCTAAAGTTATGAAAAGGCGCAAAATTTTTTTTCTGTCAACCAATGATAATTATGAAAACCAGTACAGACATTGAGGTGTTGTTCGCGTCAGAATGATGCTTACGTAAATACCTAAATTAAGTAATGCAAGTTTTTTATTTCATATGACAACTGAATTGTTAAGGAAAAAAGTGTTTAAACTTCCATGGTAGACGACCCGAAAAACAAGTACGACCAACGAAAAATAAATTATACAAGAGTTTCACTCTACTGTTCTACCGAGACGCTGTGTTGCGTCTAGGAGCCCAGGAAATTTATATTTTATTGTTATAATTAGTTTTCATGAATAATTTCGACGTTAAGTGGGGCAATTATTTGTAGCTCCGATCTATTGTTCGGGAGGTTCAGCTGGGCTAAAATTCCGTTAAAAGCTGTGCAAACGTTCAAGTCTTGACACACGAACCTGCGAGACAGATTAAATTAGTGATATTTTGATGATTAAATTCAAAACTGATGAAAATGTGTGAAATCTACTACCTACTGAAGTTTTTCGGCAGCATCAGCCCACATACCATACCTCTAACCTCAAGGTTCGGGCACCAAATACGTTTATTTTTCAGGGAAACATTATCCCGCCAAAATTCCCAAATGTCCTCTACCTTATACTGAAGATTTTGAAAGAAAATATGTTATTGAATGCACAATCGCCAATGGTTGCGCTAGTGAAATATCAGTCCTAAATCACTTAAACTACATATTTCATCCGACTCTTTCATCTAAGGGGGCGTGGTACATAATTCATTAATTTATATTCTATAACTGTAGGTTTCTTGAAGACAATTTGCGAAAATTAAACAATATCAATCCTAGACAATAGTTTTAGCCAACGTTTTAAACAAAGTAGTTTCCAGTGTTACGAACTTCTGAGGCACAATCTCTGACCCCGGAACCTCGTGCATTTAACTGCGGCGCAAGAGATCACGCGTAACGAATAAGTATTTATGGATAAATATTTACTCATAAAACTGACAAATACCATTGTCATTGATTGTCATTTAGTATTTTATCAATATTGGCTTCGAAAAAAAAGCGTAGAAATCAATTAATGTTTTCATATTTTATTTATCAACCACTAACCCTTAAGAGTCTGTAACTACCACACAGCGTCAAAAGTGCTATGACAATAAATATGACCCAGGAGAAATCCGCTGTTAGGCGCAGGGTCAAAATTAAGACAGCTTTCGCGTGGCCAGGAATAGGAACGTATCTTGCTGCAAAATTATATCGAAAAAAAAAATAAAAATATTCCAGGAATAATCCGCTAAATAGCGATATTTATCGGCACATTTCAAACATGTAAAAATCTGGGTCGATACTCTCAGGATTTGTAAGCAGGATTAATTGAATTATATTAACCAATCACACGATGTGAATAATAATCGCTGATGCCTGTTTTGGGCACTATAGGTATTTCGCATTTGGACTGTTTATCTACAAACTTTTTATTTAATATGATATATTGATTTTTCGGAGAAAAACTTCGGGACATAGAACAGCATGTCATATATCAAGTATAATGATACCAATACTAATTAAACATTATATTTGACAGTTTATCAAAAATGTGTGATTTTCACAGAGTTTACTATTGTAGATCAGCTATTTTGGAAGGCACCACGACATGAGTTAATATTGTGTGTGTTACCTTCAGACTTCTTAGGCGTATTTTAACAAAATGTTATGTTTTTACAGTAAGTATTACAAGCGTAGCATTATGAAGAGTTAATTTACGTAAATCAGGCAATTTGAAGAGGAAGCATTTGAGTAAATGATTATGTTGTATCACATTTACGGTTATAATTAAATAACATTAGCTGTATTTTTAAAGCGTTTATTAATTTTATTTTGACTTACCATTATTTCTTATGTATCACACAAACATATCAACATTTTTTTTACTTCGCGAACTCTATAACCATTTAATATAAATCTATGTATTCAATAAATATGTGATGAATTATGTTAATTTCCATTTTAAATGACACTTTTAAAAGAAACTTTAAAATTACCGAGTAAATTTGCCTCGATACTGAGGAAAGTAGACTCATGAATTTTGATGATACTTGCTTGTTTTTCTTTTGACTGACGCTGAATTAATCACCTACGTACCAATTTCTTTATTTTTCGAAATTTAACATCCAAGGAATGAAAAAGGGCGAAAATAAGTTGTGTGTTTTCAATGAATAGTCTATAGGCCAATACCTCGAACGTAAAATTATGTATTCATAGTTGTCTTTCACTTAAATTACGTTAAATGCAATTTTATGTTTTTACGAAATAAGACTCTGGAAGTGCTGAAGTGACGAGAAGGTATTTTCGATAAATCGTGGATAGTTATCGAGGTAGTTGACGAATAGGATTTTTCATCGCAAAAGGCTTATAATTATTTAATACCCAAAAAAATTTGGTATTCAGAGTTTTTAATTGTAACTTCATAGGCGCAGAAAATGGTTAAGATGACGCAGGTTTTTTTTTCATATGATTGATATATCTTCAACGAAATTGGCTATCTTGGTTTTTTTACATCAAGATGGTACTTACGGAAATGTCTAAAATTAAATTTCAGAATTTTTTTCTTAATCTGACATCCAATGATGTAAATATTTTCGTATTTTATGTAAAACTAACCGTTTGAAATATCTATGGTTGGTTTGTTTCAGAATGTTTCTTACATAAATAACTTAATGGTTGCAAAATAATAATCTGCTGGGTACAATAAAATAACCACCACGGAGAAAATTGAGGTTCTTAGCCATTATGCAAATTATCCGGAATGCAATCATCACAGTCGGGAAGTGAAATCTTTTACATTTATCCAATTCTTTCCAGACTTAATGTGGAACTATCTCGGTGATCTCCGTTTCTGTATGTTACTATTATTTATTTTCAATGATATACTATTGGTCATGCCTTAACATATTACTTTATTCCATAATTATCATTTGCGACCAAAACATACAACTAAATTTTCTTTATTTAGAGTTTGGTTCGATGCAACAGCGGCCTCAAAATCAGTTAGAGCACAATAAATGTTATGGCGTATCAGACACAAAACTTAAATTTTGTACAGGCGAAAGGTCACAACCACGGTCTAAGAGGAAGACACAGCGTATGCTCTCCAGCAAGAGAAAGTGATCCCTTCATGTCGCCGAGCGCTAGTAGTAATTTAGTGGACGATTTGTCTTGTTTACATCTGGCGTTTTAACATTTTTGCAATTATTTACATAAAATAATGTTAATAAGGTAAGTTGATATAGTATATACATGTTCCGTGTCCATAAATGCATTGGCATGTGTGGAACTGTTTATAAAAGTAGTCTGAAGAAATATATTGCGTATTATTGTTTTAGTGACCACATTCGAACAAAAACCATATTTCGTGCGCTACAAAACTTTAGAATCGTTGCAATGTGCATATACATGTAAAAGATTGAAAAATTAAATTTTATTGTTGTAAAAAAATGTGTTCCAATACAAAATTACGTTCTCATTTTTTTCTTCGATATAATACTCACAATTCCGGTAACAACTTCACATTTTAAGCTAAGCCAAATACGAAAACAAGACAAATCTTCCACCACATTACTACTAGTGCTCGGTGACAAGAAGGGAGTCACATTATATTCCTCAGAGTCAAGACATCTACCTTATAGACCGTGATCACAACCCACCAACTGCTTTATTGTTCTGTTGTACCTAAGAAAACATATTCTACCAAAGGGTTGTGAACGACGATTCATAACTTTTTTTTGTAGTTTAAGAACAGTAACCTTCAATTGCGTAAAGTTATGAATCATTAACTAAATATTAAATCCTGATCATTATTAGAAGACATAATTGTTCTTCAAAGTGATGAGACCTATTCACACAAGTTACATTTAGTGTAACTATGCATGATGTGTTTTCTAGTGAAAAATATAAGACTTAGGGTCGATTGCAGAGTCACGTGAGGAAAATCTCGAGGTAAAGGTGAAACGAAGGAGACCTAGAGTAAATTTTGAGAATTTTTAGTTTGTATTGCACAGTCAGGAAACTGATATAACTCAGTTGAGGTTAAGTGTTACAATAATATTCGCGAGAAAAATTATTTATATTCATCGACTTGTTAATAATGCTAGATTGTATACTATTTTTCATTTATTATGTACAAAATTTACATAAATGTGATTTGATAATTTATACCTAGTGTTTCGCATACTGAAAAGCTTTAAAAGTACAAAATAAGAACGATAACAAATACGTTGTTGCATTTGTTTATAAATTAGTAGGCCTATCATAACAATTTTGTTTGAAAACGAAAGCGACATTAAAAAATACGACATCGCTTTTATGCAAAAAAAAATGTACAATGAATATAAATAATTATGTATGTGCTAGCACAGTCTTTCAATTACACCATGGTTATGTTCCACCTCTAAAATTTTGATATTAAATTGAAATTAGGAATATAATCTTCGCAATGTGACATTTTAACCTCTTTTTACTGCCGCTAAGATTAACTTTGCCGCTGGAGAAAATGTTAAGGAAGATCTGATGACACCTTAAGCAATCCTCAGTTTTTCCTTACATTTTACTCATTTTTCATATCTTCAATAAACATTTCTCACAGTTCACTCAGAGAGGCCTTAGATTATTCTCAGTATGACAGTGCAATCGCACCGAAACACTTTGAATACAGAACCATTAGGTAAAAATGATTTTTACTATCGGTAGTGTATACTTTAAAATTTTTTTTCAAGTAAAGCATTATTTCCCAAGATACCTTACTATACACTGGTTGAATTGTATGACAAAAATTAAAACTAAGAGTACCTATGCATATAATTAGGCACGGTGACATACCAACAATTAGTAAATAACATATGTTATTTTTGTTTAAATCATTTGCTTCAAAGTCTGTGTTACCCGAAGAAATCTTCAGAAGTATTCTTCAATGCCATCCACAAATTCTTGAATTGTTCGCTGAAAACATTGAAGAAGAAGAAGCCAACAAAGATGATTACAATTAGGAAACCAACTTCTTGTGTTAGTGAATACACACTCATTTATTTTCAATTGAAAACATATTGTTTTGCAATTTACTACTTCTCACTTATAAAATCTATACACAATTGCCTAAGTACCGGGGCAAATACATTAAATGAGTTTTAGAAATATTTGTGGATAGCTGTAATAGGCAGGTCTTATTACGAAACTATAACTGTATGGACTTTAAAGTATATCTGACTTGAAATGTAAATTGGCATTATGTAACTATGGTTTAATACGCCAAATACAAGGTTGCACAAACTAATATAGTCAAACATTTTAACTATTACAACTTATATCATCATTCTGCTGTAAAGTAGTACTTGTGTGCCAAGACACCATCGATAAATATAATTGTACAGGTAAATAACAATGCCATGTATCTCCTGAAATGTCATATGTATATTACTGACGCACGAAATATGTAATATTATATATATACAGTTTAACACATATGTATCCTGTGTGAAGGCTTACTAATATTTATTTACTCCAAGGTACCTGGTAAAACTGGACGCTATTTCACATCACTGATATATTTTCCAGTTTCTTTCTTACAATTTAATTCATCGAGTATAGAGTCGAGTGTCTTTCCTTTTGTCTCTGGCACCGTGGCATGTATTATGACTTCGCATAGCAGGCATAGAACAGCAAACATCCAAAAAGTCCCGTGCAAACCCAATGCTTTAACAAAATCATTGAAAAATCTTACCACCAAGAACGCGATCAGCCACACAGCTGGAATACTGAAAGCTGTCCCTAGGTATTTAAACTCCACTGGGAACGTCTCTGCGATGATAACATACGGAACTGTGCCAACTCCCATGCCTAAACTGACCATGTATATAGATACAGACGTTAGAGGTACCCAACCATAGCTTCCCAAGTCCACAGATTTGGACTTGAAGTAGAAGAATCCACCAATGACGCCGAGGCAAAGTGCAATTGTCAAATTTGACACAAGCATAATGATCTTCCTTCCAGCACGGTCGATCAGTACTGTTGCCACCATAACTCCTGCGGTCAGCAAAATTCCTGCAATGATAGTTGATATGTATGGTGAGAAACTAACTCCGGCGTCTGTGAAAATGCTGACTGTGTATGTGATCACGGCGAACTCCCCTGTGAGCTCGACATTGCAGGCGAGGATGAAACTAAAAAATAGTGCCTTGAGGGTTCCTCTATTCGAAAATAGGGTGGAGATAGACACTCCGCTTCTTTTTCCTTTGGTATATTCGGCAAGAAGCTTGATTTCTTCGTTGATGTCATTTGTTTCACTTGATCTGAGCCATTCAAGACTCTTCTTGGCCTCCTCCTCTTTCCCCCGTATCATCAGGTAAACGGGTGACTCCGGCATCCAGAAAAACAGGAGCAGGAAAACTACTGGCACTGTGAGGCATATGGTGTTAAAAACCGTGTAGGACATGTAGGAACCAATTACGTATGAAACTACCACTCCTCCACGGGTCAGGAATATCAATATGGTACCGAGAGACCCACGTATGGAGTGCTCAGAAATTTCTGTGACATACAAGGGGCAATGAACGAGACTGGCCCCGCAGCCGATTCCGATGATGAACCTCGCCGCAAGAAGGACATTCTCGGACCGGGTTGACAGTACCATGACCCAGCCTACAATGCTTGGAAGGACGACGATGTATCCTGTAGTCTTCCGGCTGAAGCGGTTGCACAGGTAGCTGAAGACTGGTGTGGCGAAGAATCCCGAGAGGCATAGTAGTGAGCCAAGCCAAGATGCGCTCTCGGCCGACATGGGCTCACCTCCGATTGGTGAGTCACGTGACTGGAGGTAAGGTATCACTGGAGAACACCAACCAGTTGCCATTCCTTGAACCAGACCTGTGAGGCCAACTGAAACCAAACGAACAATTCTAAATCAAAAATGAACGACGTACCAACGTACGAAAAAAGAATCGGAAGGAAGAGAATTACACCCAAGTTTTTCTTGTTGACCCATCCGAGAACTCACAGTAACCCGAATAAACGTGAGGCGTATGATGAAGAAGCAACAAAATTCAGTAGAGTAAAATGATTAAATCAAGTATGTTTTTCCTCTTTCAGTTGTAATTTTGAGCGTTGACCTATTAACCTTACTTGTATGGATCGTTAATTATGTTCGTAATGCACTGGAAACTAGAACACATTGTAACATTTGTATGTACAAAGCCAAACAACCCGCATACAGCTAACACAAATTTAAGGTCTTTAATTGACGCAGAGAGAAATAAATTCACGTGTTAAATATTCTCTCATTAAAACAGAGAGTATTTTCTTTCGTATAGATATCTGTGTGCATATATATCTTCTAAATGCATTAAATGATGCGTCCAGACTGACACACTCACTCACACACTCATCAACGCACAGCCCAAATCGCTTGACCTAGAACCATGTAATTTTGAGGGAAGCTACCCCTTGGCCCGGAGGTACCCACTAAAAATTTATTTTTCGAAATTCGATAATTTACGGGGTAAAAGGGGTGAAATGTGTTTTCAAAGAATCCCTGATATCACATTAACCATGCAAGCCATAATTTTATTAACCTCATAATATTGCCCAAAGAAATACATGTTTGCGAAATTTTTAATTTTGCGAAGTTCGAAAATTAAGGATGTGAAAAGCAGTAAAATGTTACCGCCTCCCGAAAAAAGAGAATGATCACGGATAAATAATTCAACAGTTGTTCCTTATTGCCAACCTACTCACAAATAACACCTCTTTGGACTGTAGCCTGTACATACGAAAGAATTACCACGGCCTGCCTTTAAGCATTCACTCAGGTATAGTATGAAGTTTGTGTTGTGGGAGGGGTGGGGTTATGGGTTCATATCCTGTGAAAGATTTGGCGATGGGAATTACAATGACATAATACGAGCATATTGCGCGCGTTCCTTACACTGAGCTAAGAAAATTTATAGTTCACTATTATTGATTACGCTATAGCCGTTAAATGCCTTCATCACATATCTCATCCAGAGTTACTGTTTACATTACTTAATTTCACGCGGGCAAAACCGGAGCCGGCCAGATAGTGTGTGTGTGTGTGTGTGTGTATATATAAATATATATATATATATATATATATATATATATATATATATATATTTATTTATTTATTTATTTTTAATTTTAAGTTATTAATGTAAATTAATCTAGGTATTTGCTTATTCTATCTCCGCAGTTACCTCGTGCTAGGGAAAATGTAATGCTTAAATCGTCTATGTATTGTGTGTATAAGATATTGTGTTTTGGAACTTTAATGACTTATACAGTTTTTATATTCAAGCTAGCAATTTTTTTTTTTCGTATCGTGAACCACAACCTGATCTGATCGTCTAAGCGAACAAACCTAGGGTAAGCTACGAGGAACCAATTTATTGAGTTTGTATTGCGACGTTGAAATAAGAGAATGAGGTTTTTTTAAGAACGATGAGAAAATTAAGGTAAAATAAGAACGTTCCCGTCCATGGTGCTGAACTGACATATAGTCAAGAAGACCTCAAGATTTTCTTCGACGAGACGCAAAATTGTTTCTACGCGTCGTCAGAAAGTACGAGTTTGCTTCTACGACTACGACAAGGAAATAAATATTTGAATTTATCCACTGCGTCAACGCCGAAGAAATATTTTCAAAGTGAATTATAAATAAGATCCTGTGGTTCAGGCCATTCCAGAGTCTACTTCAGATCCGTTGCTGTCCTGGGTCTCCGAGGGTCTCAGTTCGACGTGTCCACCATTCCAGGACAAGGAGGACGTGGTCGCCATCTCAGGATCAAGAGGACGTGGTTGAAATAATTATTGAGGGATGATCTAAATGTCAAACTTCCCGACCTACTACAAGACACTCTTGGAAAGACCAGTCCAATCGTACGCCGTCGTGTCAAGTATTGTCCTTCGTCGAGAGTTCAATAACCTAGTATATTTTCGATCGATTCCCAAATAGTTGGTTTTTATAGAACAGCTTGAATTTAAATTTCTTCAAAAACGAACTAAACACCTAAGATCGGCCCAAGATTTATTAACTTGAGATGGCAAATCATTATTTAAGAAATTTATAAGCTGATCCGGAAACAAACCGAATTTGGGAAACATCGAGAACACAGCACAATTCGTAGAACCCGGGTTTTGGAAGTTTAAGTGGTGGTCAGATTCGTACCCGAAATAAATCACCTTGGTCACGGTAAAACCCTATCATCTGAAATTTCATTCACCATAATATTTTCTGCTTATTTTATTATTTAGTAACGTCACTTGTCTCTAGAAGTTATATTTTTCTACTTGTCAACTTCATTTAGATATATTTTCTTATGACTTCTACAGGCGTTTCATTCCCATTCGATCAGTAGTTCTAGTTATAGAAATACTGGTTGGTTTTCTCTTTTGTTTCACCCTTTTTAATATGGTCTAATAAACCATACATGTATGTAAGATACTTTCATATCATATCACACATATATATATATATTACATACTATAACTGCTATGACTATATGTATATATGTATATACATATAAGTATATGTGTGTTCAGTATTAAACGGTATATAAAACAACTGCAGATTGACTTTAGTCAGTACAATAAATATTGTACCATATATATATATATATATATATATATATATATATATATATATATATATATTACTTTAGACACAAAATGTGACTAAATTTGGCTCTTATGAAATTTTTTTTATCTCTCGTAGCTTATTTAATCCATATTTTGTATGTTCTCGTTTTAAGGACTACACTAAAACCAACTGATATACCAAAGTAAAAAAAAAATCACAGTGGATAGAAACATTGCAGGTTACAATGTCATGCTCATTAAAATAAAGAATAAAAATATTTATTACAATTAAAAAAAAATGCTGAAACTGAAAATAAAAATTTAAAATTTTCAATAATGTTTTAAAATACAAATAAGTTTTATTCTTTATTTTCATTAGCATGACATTGTAGCCTGCAATGTTTTTATCGACTGTGATTTTTTTTGTTTGGTATATCAGTTGGTTTTAGTGTAGTCGTTAAAACGGAAACATGCAAAATATGACTTTAACAAGCCATTACGCGAAAACTACGAGAGATAAAAACATTTCATAAGAGCAAAATTTAGTCACATTTCGTGTCTGAAATATGAAAAACAATATCTGGTACAAATAAAAAATATAAGAATGGTGATGAAAATTGCGGTAAACCGCGCCCTTAAGTGCCTTGCGTGCACACCTGTAGCTATGCTTTGTGGTCATTGTTCAGAGACGTCTCCAAATTGACAGTTCCGATCACAACAAGGTTGTCCAACACAACACGTCTGTGTTTTGCGGGTAGGACCCCAATAGTATTTTGGAAAGTTAACCTACAATCCTCTTTAAATGATTCTGCGTGACAAATGAATGAAATAATCAATTATTAATTGAACCATATTGTGCATAAAGGAACCAAGCACGATATTTTATTTCTCTGAAATTAGAAACAAATACATGAATTTAAAACTTAAATACATTAATAACTTATATGTCCTCGTACGGAATCATATTCTGCAATTTTGTCATACATGCAATTGTAATTAACTACAGGTGTTTATCATGAACCTAGATTTTCTCATTTGTACATATCATAATAGTGCTTGGTTATTTTATACATAAAATAGTTCAATTATGTTAAGCAGTTCACCAAGAAAGTATCCTATGATATGTCGAAATTAATACTTTGATAATTCAATTTGAATAAATGTTATGGCTGAAGAATTGAAAATATAGTTACATTGTCTAGCACGCCCCCTTAAGGTCGTCCAAGTGGAGAGAAATTACAATTTTATATTTGTATGAAATATTGTTAATTTTATAGACCAAACTTGGGAGTATGATTTCCTCTTACAAAAAAATAGTTCAGCCATTTTTCCGTAATATCATTTTAAAGTAAAAATTTGCAAATTTTTACGACACACAAAACTTGCAAACCAGTAAACATATTGAAATAGAAAAAGCCACATTAAAATTACAAATCACATCATACGGCTTGAAACATATGCAAACCCGCTACAAAAAATTGTTTGTATTTAAAGAAAAAAGAAAAATATTGCTAATTTGTTTGTAATATTTAGCAATTATTTAAAATTAAAAAAAAAATTTTAATCGGTTTTTATATGTTTCAAGCCGTAGGCCGTGACGTGTACTCTTGATACTATTTTTTTTTTCATTTCATTATGTTTTTTGGTTTTCAAGTTTTGCATAATGTAAAGATATGCAAATTTACATTTTTGGAATGCCATCGTGGAAAATATGGCTGAGCTATTTTTTTTCTTTTCGTGAGGAAAATATACTCTCAATCAATGTCTACAAAACTTACCATGTTTTATAAAAATACAAAAATATGATTTTTCACCCCTTAAACGCCCTTAAGTCAAGTCCACTTTCTGCTCTTTGAGAGTTCCCCCAAGGAATGAAGCTCACCCACGGTAGCCGCCAAATATTGTCGCCACTGACGTCCTCCCATGACATTTCCGCCGCCAGTAGACATCACTGCGATCCTTAAAAACTGCCGTGTCTTAGCGATATTGATGCATGCTCCAGAATGGCACACGAGCTTAGACGCTATTAAATAATGTCGGTGCAACAGGAACCCATCTCCTCCTCCATATTTTATTTTCTTCAAGACAACAGTGACGCGCACACTCAAATGTGCAATGGGCTTAATGCACATTCCGGAGAAGTCAAACAACCACAAGGTAACCAAGTCAACTTGTTCCCCGAGTACACACCCACTTCTAGATTGTTCCCAAGTTCAAGGTTCTGTACTCAAAATATGCCTTGAATATTTTCCTATCTATATGCATTTTAACAAATACGTATGCACTATTATACGTTTAATATAAGCGTTTAGAAACAACGACATACATACAGATAGACCTAGCGTAGGCTATACTCTATGCACCACCGATGTGTGGCCAAAACAAAACAGCTGATTGTGGCCCGATTTTGCTGTGGAAGATTTGGTTTGTGACTTATTTCAGGTGTGGACGTGTTAAATGTAAAGGACTTTACCTATGAAAGTCTGATTTATTGAACTAGACATAAAACGCAATTTACATTATATACCCATTTATCTGGCTGCAAATGCAACATCAGACAAGATATGTGGTACTACTGCAGTGTGCGACAGTGTTGTTTTTGTATTCAAAATACGTATGTGGTTAATAATGTTGGTAATTAATTAAAGGAGTACAACACTGGGTTAAAAAGTATTTAGTGTTTACGCCATGTTTTAATATTTGACACCTTTGAATTTGCTGCGTTAACCTAAATTATGCACTTGTAAATATATTTCAATGGTTTAGCTATATTTCACTGCCTATGTAGTACTTTTTGCTGGGATTCCATTAAACGTCTTGACTTTTCTCGTCCAGTTTTGCTCTGGAAAATGAAATGGGTAGTAACAATCATACTGCCAATACTTGCAATGAATGAGGCAGTAGTTTTGCCATTGGCTAGTAACTATATTCTGTTATGTAATAGTGGCCATCCTGAGAATTTGGCTGTAATATTTTGTGCCAACTAATATTCACTTTTCCACGACATAAAACCAGTCCTTGAGAGGGTGAATTCAGACACAACCCTCATAGTGTTCAAAGCAAATGTAAAATTTTTATATACAATCCAGTGGCGGCTCGTGGGTTGTTGCCAGGTGGGGCTGCAGATAGTTGCAACTGTACACTCTTGATGAACGCGCCGTAGACCAACGAACATGAAATATTTGCCGGCTACTAGATGTGTTGTGACCACTCAGTAGTAAGGGGGACCTGCACATCAGCGTGTCAATGGCTGTACAGTCAACCAGCGCACAACCCTGTACAGCTTCTGGCAACTACAGTCCTACCTGGCAACAAACCACGAAAAGCCACTTATAAATTCACAGTGAAATATGACACATACTTGGTCAAGATTACATAGTGAAATTTTTTTTCAAAACCAAATTGGAATCTAAACAAAAGTGTTGTTAACGATAGGGGTTGCAGGTGACATAATCTCGATTAATAAATTTTTTTCATATAAATCACAACTGCGTTTATATCCCCGTAGTATATATATATATATATATATATATATATATATATATATATATATATATATATATACGGTATTCATAATGTGTATACAGTTAGTTAAATTAATTTATCCAATTTATCCTGATAAAAATGTTGGCTAAGGTACACTGTTGGAACGAGCGAGGTTTCCTTAAGCTGGCTCCGGACCAGCATACAGGTAACAGGCACCTAATTAATTTAAGGCTCTTTTTCAGTCACCCTATTTAATTTTATTTTTTCACCATTTTTGAAATTCTGAGCAGAACAATTTTAAATCTGTGATTATACTTCAAATTATATTTACTTTACACTACAGTACAGACATGGTGAGTAAGAGAATTTGGTAAGCGCTCAACATCGAGGTCTTTAGCGCTGGTGAGGGGTGACATGAGGGGGGCATGGAGCAGTACCGGAATGAAAGGGCGGGGGAAACGGGAGATCCCCGAAAAAATCAAAACCCGCCGAGCAACGGTATCGTCCGGCACGATTTCCACGTATGAAAATCCGGGAACCGACCCTGCCTAAAATCGAGCCCGGATCTTCTTGGTGGGAAGCGAATGGTCTGACCATTCCGCCACCGCGCCCCCACATATATGGTGATTGAGTTGTAATGTCTAATTTGGTCGCAATCTGTCAGGCAAATAATGAATATAAAAATAATATGCCCAACTGACAGAGGCACAATTATATAAAGAGTTAAAATAAAAGTGAAGTAAGTCACTGATTTGAATACACTGTGGTTGTCGTATATTGGCTTTATTTACATGCCCCATGTTTAAATATAAAGTGACTTATGTCAGGGCTGCGTTAACATATTTGAAAATCGTTTTACGAGTTTCTACAAAATAATTACTCTATTCTGCAAAACTGAGCTATCATGACTATCTTCACTTTCATTCTGACCCCCTCAATCGCCATATTTGTACTGAAGTGTAAGGATAATATAATTTGCAGTATATTCGAAAATTTTACTTTTTTTTTTCTTTCAGAATTTCAGAAAAGCTAAGTGTAAGCAATAACATAAATGTAAAAAAGCTAAGACTGTTATTGTATAAACTCTAAATTGTCCCCAGGAACTTAAATTTTCAAGCATTTATGTGCGCCAACAATGCCCCTGTTTCTACATATTTCTACTTCCACCGAAAACAGTATAAAAATGTTTGCAATAGTTGAATTATACAAACAATTTATAGTACACTGACAAATATAAGGCAGCCCACCAGCTTGTGTACAGTTGGCAGCAATATTTGTAACACAGTAAATAAATTGTACAAATCCAGTAAAATTAAATTTTTTTAAGGTTAAAAGTGTTTTACTTTCCAGACAATTTTAAACGTTTTTGTGTTTTAATAAAATAGGAACAGTTTCCATTACTTGTTAAACTCATCAAGTGCCATGAAAGTATCTCCACAAGCACAAATATAAATTATATTCTATATTTATCAAAAAAACTACAGTGCAAATTAATTACAAACTACAACATTACAATAAACATATAAATGTCTAAAATAACCTAAAATCCTGGTATTTAACACGTGAAGAAACTATCTGCAATAGAAATACAAATATGCGATTTGTTTTTAAAAATTCAAAGAAGGCACATTCAAAACTAAATTACAATAAATTTAGCGTCCAAATTAGCCCATGTGTTGTTCTTTTATACGCATATATCTATATGCGTAACAGAACTACAAATATACATACAGAGCTTTTTTTAACATAAAAAAGCAAATTCAAGCAATACGTATAATTTGTATTAAAATCTGTTATGAAAGCGTACTTGTCGAATCATATTGATGTCCCTTTGACTGCTTTTTCATTACAACCGTAGACAACACATTTCTGGACCATTTTAACAACATGCTGCAGCAAATTCAAATGGCATCCATGCGAAAACAGGCCACAATAAGTGTTTATGGAGCGAAATTGTTTTTGCCTCAATATTTTTGCGGCATACTGGGTCTACCTATATCTAAGTCTATGGTTAGTAACGAATTTAACTCCGCGTTTTATTTTAAACATCTCTGAATCCATGTGCCGTTTACTGTGTAAACCTTTCAACGTCATTATTGTTGGCATCCACACGTGCATTCTTAGCGTTTAAGTTTAGGCTCAGCAATGGATTATCAGTTAAAGGTTTCCTTACGAAAGTCCTATCTACTAGTACTACATAGTCTGTCATAAAATTCAACAAAATACAAAATTCAACAATCCTATGTTTCTGCTTAATGATCTGTTCTTGTATTACGCGAAATTCAATGGAGTCAATTATTATTTGCCTGAATAAAAAGAAGCAATATTTATATATTTAGTTTTGTGTTCATTTTAGATAATGGTCTTGAATAATATTTTCTAACCTGAGAATTATTAACAATGGTATTATCTTTATCATTGAGGGTCTGTATTAAAATATATACTTAAATGTGTGGAGTAAATATCTACTAGTTACGCTTAGTATTAGATAAATTAATTCGCCAGTATTATGAACGAATCTATAGTTAAGGTATCTATTTTATTACTATGCGATGGCGCTAGATTTATTTTGCATACGTTGCCAATAAAAATTACTATTTTGTGGGACAATAGTATGTTGTTGCAAGACTACCGCTGGTTTAGCATACAATGTTTGCTGTCTCGTAGCCCTAAAGTGTTGAATGAATGCAATAAACGTATCTTAGATCAATTATACCCCAGGATTGAAAGAAATAATGTTTTATTATGTAATATTTCTGTTTATATTACTGTATTACCTCTCTCACTTTATGCTCTGTGTCATAAATTATTTTTATTTCATAAAGGTATTGGCATTTAGTGTACGTTGGGCAGCCATTCATAAATAAAAATCTTTTGCAGAGGGTAATTTAACGTGGTGAGCTATAATTAAAACTTGTGCAAAATGTTGAATTAGTTTAATGTCGTACTAAAGAAATAAATAATGAAGAAGTGCAGCATCATAGAGAATTTCAAACAGATTTATTTTCTCGTCAACGAGAAACGTATGAAATAAAGAAATGAATGAAAAATAAAAATCTTCGTGTTACTGGCGTACTTAACTAACATGAAAATATTTCTGGTCGGTAGTATACAACCACCATGACTCTGTATTAATTAGAAAACTACTAATTGTTATTATAATGCACCGTCTAGTTCGTAGAGCAATTTAGGGAATTTGTGGTTCTAGTTCGACACGTTCTACTCGAAGTTTCTTGGAGATACAAAATATATGCAGTACTTTACCAAAATTGACGTCGGAAGTTCACCGACAACGTGCTTTTGGCCGACGGAATCTTAATTCCACGTCATCGGGCGCGGTCCATCCGGAACATCACGGGAATTCCGCTGCCAGTCCTGCAGTACGGTAGGATTTTTCAGTCTTCTTCTACCACCATCACTATTCGAACTCCTCTTCCCTTGTTACACCCGAGCACACAAGTCCGGGAACGATACTATGAGAATACACATGATTAAATCGATATAAATCGCCTTGGTGGTTGCTAATTCTGAATACAACATAAATAATTCCTCATTTAGTCCTAAACATACATAACATGAAATAACCATTAAACTTTAAAATCACAATTTAAAACCCTATTTGAACCTAGTTAACACTTATAGGACATGTAGAACAATATTAATTAAATCAATTAAAAAATAATATCCCATTACCTAAGTGTTCAAATGTTTCGTGCCTTAAACAGTAATATGCCGTGGTTTTCGACATATTACAATTATTAGAGAGTTTGGCGCAGGGAAAAATTCTGTCGCTGGTCACGCAACTCTCTATAAAGGGTTTTATAAAATACGAAACCATAGTTTAAATTATATTTAACTAGTCTTGGCGAAGAGAGAGTATCATATAATATTATTCTAAAGCGAAAAACAAACCAATTTCGCTTAAAAATTACCAACCACATGCATCTTAAATTCACGAAAGCTTATGTGATTTGACAGTTTACCCCTCATACCCATACCAGCGCTACGAACCGCTGAATTTGACGCGTATCAAAGTTTTACATTGATCTTTTAAACCTTTATCATATTTAACCTTAGCTTAGTGGAATATTTAGTAAACATGCAGGTAGTGATATTCTAAATACGGTTAACAAGGTAAGATACCTGTACATATTTAACATTAAAATACTCTTTTTTTATTTCGTAATGTTTATCTTATTTCTGTGGTAAGAGTTTGCGCAGTACAAGTTGAAAGTGGTATGTAGTTACCGACTACTTTTAAACTGTGTGCATGGGCTTAAATATGAATGATAGGGACAGCAATCAATATTCCCTTACGTTTATAACTTTTAACATGCAAATATATATTACCTGAAAGGAATACGTTGGTTACAAACTGTAAAAGTGTGAAGGCATTGAAGGCAAACATGATTGATTTAACACACTCCTACAGCTAAAGAGTATCTCTGTATATAGAAGGCATACTCTGCAAATTCTCCATTTGGAAGAAAATTTACTTTAACGATTTAGGCTGAATCAATGTTGTTTTATAAATTTTTCTTATTTCATACTTTCTGTTTAGAAGATGATACTATTCTGTGAAGAGAAATATACAATTAAATTTTTAAAAAAATTTACAGAATTTTAATTTTTAAACAACATTCGTTATTTAGAATAATAATACCTCCGGAAGCGATACTGATTATCACCCTGTAAATTAAATAAAACTGATTCAGTTATTTACCATTTGGATAATTCTATAGGCTTTCTCCTTTTAACAGCATACAATATAGAAATCTAGAAATTGTGTGTTTATCACTGTTTGTAGTTTTCAACGGTAGACACAGATATATTTTTTAAAATAAAACAAATGCACATTTTCCCAAGGAAGGAAACATTTATCTACATTCTACTGTAATTACAAACGGTCTCCTAAAATTCTAAAATCATATAGTAATTTAAGACGACCTGTAATTTTTATTACTGTCGGAAATAGTATTTAACAAACATTTAGAAATATTACGGTCTAAAATTACGTGTTTCCAAAATGTTACAATATGTAAAGACAATTTTTCTGCACCACTCACAGCTCAACATTTATAAAATCATATTTATTTATATTTTCAATTTAATATTTATTTGCAGTTATTCTTGCGGTACTTTTATTTTTGTGAAAATTTAAATAATAAAATATTTTATGCAAACAAGTGTTTCGTCAGTAATTAATACTGTAGTTCTTCTAAAGTAAATCCGATATTTGGTAAACAATATAAAGTAAACTGAAAATATTTCACTGTTCTTCTATGTAAATATTATCTTTAATCACTTATTGTGCACTTCAGAAATTTTTTCGTCTTCATACACATAATCATATTTGTTTTAAATGTTATGTCAAGCATTGTCTTTCTAGTTAGTTCATTACTTATACTAAATATTTTAACTTATTTTTTCAAACCAAATTAGCAATTGTAGTAAAACATGATTTTAATAATTAATTAAACATACATTTTACGTTCTGTGTAGTCGTTTTTTTTTATCAGTTTCAGAGGCTTTCCTTTCTAAACTGGTTATCGCATTAAGTCTTGAGTAAAGATTACAACTAATGATAATAGTTACACAACAGGTTGAAATAGATATTAATTTTTTTTATTTTCATGGTGTGTACAGTCAGACTAATTTCTTTTGAATTTTGTCAATTTTTTGTGTTGCTGTATTTTGTCAGCGAAAGAGTACATGAAAGTATAATAAAGGCATCTGGAATAATACACTTTATTTGATAATGTATATATGCTAAAGACAGTGCCATTCAAACATACCTGGCAGAAAATATAATGGGAACAGAGTTGGAATACAGCAGCATAGCCCAACTGAGAATACTCGTAGCTACAATTATGTAGCCTGTTGTCTTGCAACCATGACGATCATTATTGTACACGAATGCTGGAGTTGCAAAAATGCGAGATACGTTAATGAGCGATGCCAACCAAGACGCACCATATTCTGTGATTGGTGGAATTCCATGAGTAGATTTGCAGACTGAAGGAGCGGAAGAATAGGTGCATTCCAACCAAACGCTGTCCCTGATACAAATCCTGCGATGTTAACTGTAACATCAACATGGCCAAACGTGTATTTTATTATTTATTAGACCATTAAAAATAATTATTTAATGTAAAATGTAAAAAATAAATTAAAACTTCGCATAAAATTAGTATGTTACTGTAGCTATTAGAGTGTTATAGAAAATTATATTACTACAATAATTTAAGAAATATAAAATAGGTATTGTACATTGGAGCAATTTATATAAAATAGTTTTTTTGCAATCTAGCAACAATAACTCCTAGAGACACAGGTATGATCTAAATCACGGTCATAAAGGAACAGGTCTGGACACTTGGAGTTGAAAATTGACCTCGTTATGACTGATTGGCGCCACTGGCACTGTGGGGTTGTTTTAACATTGCATAAATGGGACTACAAGGAGCAAACTCATGTCGGAGCTGCTAGGAGAACTGCTAGTAAGACGCTATACTGCAATGTTAAAACAACACTTCATTGCTAGTGGCGCTTTCAGTCATAACGGGGTCAACTCCACATCATTGTTAGATAGGCAAGTGTCCAGACCTGTACTTCTACGACCGTGATTTAAATGTTAGTAAAGTAATATATCGAAATATCTCGACACGTTACAGTTTTTAAATACTGTGATACGATGTGGATATTATCACATCTAAGGTTAATTTGTCTATGGATAAAAAAATGTGTATTTTATTAGTAAGAAATAAAAAGTTGTTGCGGTGTTGTAGTAAACATGGACTACACGTTCTTATTATTTAATTTTCCTTTATGTATTGATATAATGTTTCTGCTAGAGGTAGAATACAACCTCAGATACTGAAGCTAGCCGTGGATAAGTATACCTCTGTCAGAAGTATTTGGCGCCCGCAGTGGTAGGCCAAGGAAGACATGTTGTTTGCAAAATATGGAGGAAACCCATTTTCTGTTTCGCATAGGACTAAGAAAAGAGTTTCAATGTACATAGAATTGAGCTGAAGTAGAATAAAGTGTGGTAGCTGCTTTGCTTGTAGTGCATGTACAATAGAAATAATGGCAGATCATAACCTAGTATTGACGCACATTGACGAAGCCATTGACGCCGTCGTAGCTCGCAGTACAACTGACACTGACTATACATTCAGGCACATACATGCAAACGAACCGTTCGACACGCAAAACATGATGGCCATGTTTCAACAAATGATGATTAACTTAACAAATTTGGGAACAGATATGCTAACGAGTCAGGATACACTACAAGCTAGTTAGAGAACAGAACTACAAACAATACAAACAAGTCAGGATACACTACAAGCTAGTTTGAGAAGTGAACTATTAACATTACAAACAAGTCAGGATACGCTGCGTTAAGTTTCGAAACAGAAATAATAGCTGTTCAAGAAGTTCTGAGGAAGGAACTAACTAACAAACTTGACGCCCTAAGTTTAGATGCAAACGACAGGCTTAAAATGTTAAGAAAAGAAAAATTTAATGCAATATTTTATAGCTAATTGTCATCAAGGACGTATCGATTGTGTGTGTGTTAAGCTCTATGTTTTACAAATAGTCTTTGAATGTAATATCTCTATGCAGACAACAATGTATAATTAGAGACACTGGAAAATAGCGAAAATATTTAATATAGTCTCCAATAAACTGTAGTATCTCAATCGATACACGTGTGAACAGTTTTCTGGCAAACACGCACGTTCTGTGTTAAAACTGTACAGTTCTAATTGGGTCTGTTGAAAAGGGACACAGTACTTCATATAAACAATAGCCAATATAGGTGCAAAACCTTCAGTGTTACACATAGCATGTTGGAGCCTAGCAAACAATCAACTTTTCCCGCGAATTACCAGTGTCTCTATGTATAATACCAGCTATGAAAATAATTGTTTGTAAAACATAGCAAGACAAAATAAAAAAGGCTGTATAAAGCTTGTAATATAGGTGCAATTTCATTATTCACAAGTACAACAGAATTCAACGTAAAACAGTGGAGAATATAACGCAGAATTGCATGTTTCTAGTGCAAAATACCGTAAAGGAAAGTGGCGAGCGTTTAGACGAAATGGGAGGCCGTTTAACACATAATACGCGACTGCAAACAAATTGTTTCACACTTTGAACCCATACATTGTTTAAGTAAATGTTCAAAGTGCCCACGATTATCTTCGAAGATCAATGTACACCTACAAGTCATTTAGGGGTCTACCTAATTGCTCTTCAAATGCGTTTTGACGAGTTACGACAGTTCTTTTTCCGACGAAACACTTTAAAGCGCATTATATTTGAATATTTACAAAAAGAACTCATACTTCAAACTATGTCAGCATAGTCTTAAAAATTCGGCACGTTAATAAAATTAATCATTTTCTTGTCATTCGAAATGGCCAGATATGACTTTTCCAAACTCCCGTTTCTGAAAAACTAACAACCGGATTAAAAAATACAACTGTAGAAACCAGTGTCAGACTTTGCATTACTCTATGCATTAATAATATTATATGGTCACCGCTTAAAGTTAAGTAGCTTGCGTGGAGAGGCAATAATACATTACGTACGTCGGTCAACGGTTCTTTAACCGCTCCTGCCTCACACGCAAAAACGCAGCCTATTCAGTGAGGACCCTTAATTGATCCACGCCGGAAAATATCACTCGTCTATTTGCAATGTAGCCTGTGGCGTTGGAAATCCGTCCAACAATTTCTACGCTGTTCGCAGGAGCGCAGAAAGGATACTTCGGAAAATAAAGGAAGTAAATTTGATCAATACATGACGTCATCTACAGCTCCTAGCCAATACTTCTATATCCCTTGTCCCTTTATCGCCTTAACTATTCTGCTTCTATATCTCGACTTCAGAGAAGCGCGCATAGTAGGGATTATAGAGCTTTCCAGCTCATTCTTAGAATGTAGTCAATATGATTATGGGTAGAGGCCGGAAAAATTCACGGGTTCACTGACATGTAGGTTAGCTTACAAGAATATTTGTGAAATCGAGCACAGAGCAGCTGTTTATTAGATGCTCGCTGACACTGTTAAATGCGCCTGTATTCCATTATAGTTTTATTATTGGCTCAGCTACTTCCAGGAAGTGTCGAGTAAGTCAACGACCATTTGTGAACGTGATACAGACCTATAGTTGATGGGATTCTAGCTTGCGCCTAACAGAAAACGTGAATTTTTCAGGTCTCTAGTCATGGGATCAGACAAGAATAATCAGGAAATCATGCAAAATCAACGAATTGGTATGACACGCCTTATGCTGGCATCACTGGTAAGTCATCCCAACTCAATTATGATAATGAACGTCCACACATATCTGGATATTGGTGGGCAACATGCGGGGTTTGGATGGTATCGGCCATCTTCCGTGGCCAGCCTACTCTCTAAGCTTAACTCCAACTGAGCCCACCATGTATGAATTATCATTGATCATATAATTGAGTCCATGCTCTGCAGGTACGAAGCAATATTTGCGGTTGGAGAGTGTAGACCATGCGACATATTCGAGCTGTAGTCTTTGTGTGTGTTCTTTGTTCTGTCTAATGATCCAGGTCAAGTCTCTTGCCGATAACTAGCGAACACTTCTGTATCTGACCGCAATCTCGAATCATCTTTCAATTTTTAATGAATGATGCGACGATTTCATTTTACCTGTCTCCTAAGTTAATATTTGACCAGTAGACTATTTTCTCAACAAAGGAAGACATAATTTCTTTGATTACACAAGGCTATATGGCCGCAGGTAATATGCTTGACTATTTGTCATATTGCATTGTTGACATTATATTACAAAACTTAAACACGCAAACAACTAGTGTTGACTTTAAGCTTCTCGCTGTCTTATTAACTATAGGTGGAATTGAATCGTCCCGTTTCCGCCCGTGATATTTTCATAAATTTAAATAAGTATTACATAAGAAATGCTACATTATAACATACATAGAAACACAGAATATGAGTAAACTGATTATGAGAAACATCTCCTACTCGTTTCTAACCGACCGTTGAACTTGTAACAGCAAACATCTGGGCATGTGATTGTGCAGGTTTCTCGAGGTAGTTGTCGCAAGAAGAATATTATATCATCACGCTCCGGTAGAATGTGCGTTAAGCCGAGCATCCATACACAGCGCAAGGAGACTTACGTGGAACAATAGCGATGAAGAGGCTGTGGAAGGTATTATTTAGTGCCTCTGAAAAATCAGGCATTGCTTCGAGAGTGTCTGCTACTCAAGTGTAAACCGTGACAAGAGTTCCGCTCTTGTCCCACAAGACAGCCGTCTTGAATCGTCGTGGTGATGTCTACTGAACAAAGGCTGGACTCGGGCAGTCGTCAGTGGCGACAATACCTGGCAGCGACCATTGGTAAGGTCCACCTTCTCTGAAGAATACCAGAGAGTGTTTAGTGAAGTGTAGGTAATGTGTCACATCCGCCGGGATTTTCCCTCTTAAATATGATAAGAGTGGCTACGGAGTGAAAAAGATACGACCATCCATACTAAAGTAATACCTGAATAAGGCCGTGTTCACACTGAATGCAGTTCTTCACTTAAACATGTTCAGTTCTATGGAGCGGTTACCCGAGCTACGAACTAGTTCAGTTCGCAGTCTCTTCTCCTTCAAAGTAAACTGGTTTCATATGTAGTTTCGAATGACTTATCTTCAAAGTCCGTAGGCTGCTTGGAGTAACAATCTGTGTAAAATACATCGCTACTTTTTGGTTCAGTATTTTGCACTCGTTAAACAAAATTAACGACTAGGCATAACAATTTTTTTTTTTTTTTTTTTTTTTTTTTTTTTTTTTTTTTTTTTTTTTTTTTTTTTTTTT
>PNEQ01117416.1:17386-114917 GCA_003012365.1 Medauroidea extradentata | reverse complement strand
AACTCAACAGGTTTAATACGTCTAGTGCAACCGTTGCCTTCGACTTTGAAAGCAACACATCAGGTAGCTCTTATATGCTGCAAAACTGCATTATTTATGTTTGCCTCGGAATAAGTTTAGTAGATTGTTATTACATATTTGGTCTTCTATGTTCTTTTACCACGTAGACGCATTGAGTAAGTAAAGTAAGCATTTATTCATGTACAGAGATGTTTTCTGTCCACAAACAGTATAGTTCAAACCAGCTGGTCAATGGTCGAGTTAAAATAACCCTTGCACTAAGTTTTCGAAGAGTGAAGAAACATTTTTTGGATTATAAATGCGATAAACTTGACAGATATTGATTGATGTGAATAACTGTGCGGGCAACAGAAAAAAAAATAAATACGAAATTTTTAATTTAATTAGCCAACTAAAGCGCACAAAGCTATATTTCTCTAGTCGTTACCGTAAATATGTAATATTAGTCTTGCAGTGTGAGTGGATAATATTTTAAGGTAAAAATACCTTGCTTCGAACTCAAGTAACAGAAAAATAATAAAAATTTTGATTGCCATCTTAGATTTGAAGAATTGTCCGATTGCCGAAATTACATTTGCCTGCTCTATGTCGGTAACCTTGTGAACTGAGTGTATAGATCCTTCAAAATTGTGTAAATCCACAAAGTGGTTTATCATAATGTTAAGATATGTTACGATATATGATCGGTTTACCATACTTGATACACGTCTTGATTACAATGTAGTGTATTCTCAGTAATCAATTAGCCTTTTTAATGTGTGCATTTAAACTACCTTATACTTTTTCATATACGAGCAACTAATTACAACCAATTGATAAATATTTTAGCTTGTGATTTTTAACATAACTGTAATTTTTAGGATGTGATACGTACAAAGAGTTTTAAACCTGCTAAAACATTTAATATTACAAAACATATGAGCAATTTCACAACAGGACTCATTGACGTACACATTGTAGCAAAGTCTTATATCGTTGTTTTAAGTAACTTACTTGTAGCTTGCGTATTTGCAAATTAAATAATATTGGTAGCTTTTGTTACAAAATTAACAAACCCGTTTCCAGTGCATTCTGATGCATCCTCTGGCATTGTATTGGTAGTCTTACGAAATGACTGGCCCTAAATATTAAATAATAATAATAATAATTAACTGTGTCAAATCATACGCATGAAATACGTATTTTGATTTTTTCCCTGTATTCACATTTTACCACAATATGGGTATCTTGCCATTGAAAACTGCATGTTGTAAAACATCTCCTATAGTGTTGTTAGTCTAGTTTGTTGTACATAATCTACGCATTACTCTGGTACACACGTTTATAAAAAAAATCTCGTTTCCACTGATTTTTACTTTTAGACTATAGAGGCAAGTTTTTCATAAAACATATATTCGAACGATTTCAGCAAACTAATATGGTTCTTACGAGTAAATATTAAAGTGGAGATTTTTTAAGAACACTTAACTCGTATTTTTCATTCAATGTTAATGTTAACGTTGCAGTGATATACACTTTACGCCTCTAATACTATTTTAACGTAAACTTATGTTTGTAACACTCTTCTGAAAATTTCAGTTGACCTCACAGGACTGGCGCAAGGAATTGCTGTGGGTTGGCCGTCTCCAGTACTGCCCTTCCTCCAGTCACCTGACTCTCCGATCGAAGGTCAACCCATGACAAACGAGAGTGCATCTTGGCTTGGCTCGCTCCTCTGCCTGGGAGCTCTCTTCGCAACACCAGTCTTCAGCTACCTGTGCAACCGCTTCAGTAGGAAGATAACTGGATACATAGTCGCCCTTCCAAGCATTGTTGGCTGGGTCATGATTCTTTCAACAAGTTCTGAGACTGTCCTTCTTGCAGCAAGATTCGTGATGGGCATTGGTTGCGGTGCCAACCTGATTCACTGCCCCTTGTATGTGACTGAGATTTCTGAAGACAGTATTCGGGGATCTCTTGGTACAATTCTTCTGCTTATGACAAACGGAGGAGTAGTTCTTTCGTATATAATAGGCTCATATGTTTCCTATACCGTGTTCAACGTGATTTGCCTCTCTGTGCCTGTACTTTTTATTTTGGGATTCTTTTGGATGCCAGAGTCTCCTGTGTACCTTATGATCCAAGGAAGAGAAGAAGAAGCGAGGAAGAGCCTAGAATGGCTGAGATCAAGAAACACAAATGGTTTTGATGAAGAAATTAAACGTCTCGCTGAATACACTAAAGACAGCCGAAGTAAAGTTTCCGTATTGGGTATGTTTTCGAAAAGAGGAACCATCAAGACGATCCTGTTTAGTTTAGTTCTGGCAGGCAACGTAGAGCTGACCGGTATATTCGCTGTTCTCACGTATACTGTCAGTATTTTCACAGATTCCGGAGTCAGCTTTTCGCCGTATTTATCTACAATTCTATCGGGTACATTACTTACTGTCGGGGTTCTTGTGGCAACCGTGCTGATTGACAGAGCTGGAAGGAAGATCATAATGCTGGCTTCAAATTTAATGATCTCTCTTTGCCTTGGTGTAATTGGTGGGTTCTTCTATCTGAAGTCCATCTCTTCAGATTTGAGTGGATATGGCTGGGTTCCTGTGACGACTGTCTCGTTGTACATGGTATGTGTGGGGACTGGAGTTGGTACTGTTCCATTTGTCATCATATCCGAGACTTTCCCTGTCGAATATAAGAGTGTAGGGACAGCTCTCAGTGTTTCATTCATGTGGCTTGTCGCATTTTTAGTGGGCAGGTTTTTTAGTGATCTTGTCAGTACAATTGGGATTTACGGGTGTTTTTGGCTTTTTGGAGCGTTATGCCTAATTTGTGAATTATTTATACATTTGTTTGTTCCAGAAACGAAAGGAAGATCTCTCCAGTCAATTCTTGATATGCTTAATGGTGTACAAAAATAGATTTGTTTGAAAATAATATTGAGCCACAACTATTCAAAATATTTTCGCTTAAGTATCTGAACATTATTAAATGAAAATAAACTAAGGGCGTCGTATAATGTGTAATAGAAGTTCGAACACATTTCACTATTCATGCCTCCTATGATAGTATTTATTTATTCACTAGAATAATAATTTTATATGTTATAGCAAATCAACATATTATGATTCTTTGTAATTAATTGCCTTTACTTTTCAATTTTGTACATCTTCGAGTATATTGTTCCTTAATTTCTTGCGTTCACTTCCTGAATAAAACAGATTTTTCTCTTTTCTGTGTGTAGTAATGTTTATAAAATTTTTGCAGTAAATTGTGTTTTAAAACGAAAATGTTTTGTATCTACCGTGCTATGAAATAATAATTTAATTTCCGCTGCCTAAAGTAATTTGAAACAAATTTAGCACAATTATAATGCACAAATTATGATGCCGTAAATCACGAAGTATGTTAGTGAAATGTTCGTAAGTTACTTTTATTGAAGCATACTAATTCAAATTTGGTTTAATAGTAGTACTGCACAAATTTTGATTTATGCATTATTTTGTAGGAAAACATGGCAGTATTTAGGACAAGACAGTTAATAGTAACTACGCAAGTAAAATTATTTTACATATGTTTATTAACACTGTATATTTACCAAGGTAGTTGACGTAAATATATTTTATTTAATGATAGTTTACCGCTGATTTCATACTAAGATCCTACTTAAAACTATAAGAATTTTTTTTATAATTTCAATAAAACATATTGTTTATACTAAACAATCTAAATATGCATGTTACTGGATGACATAGGTTACGGTTACATATCACTTTTATACGTAAGCATTGTCTTATCCAAAAGGGAATTCAATATAGATTGACACATTTATATATTCCCTGATTATTTATTTGCATATACATATTTACTTTATGAACAGAAATATAGTATCAGTTCTATAAAAAAACTGTATCGTAAAGGTAAGCGAAGCCTAAAGTATCTGTACTGTTAGTTTTATGTGTCTTAATTTTTACTATAGCGTTGTTCTCCATAATAACTTTGAGAAAAAGTTATTTTCTAAACTAGTATATAATTTCAAAGTCGTATATGGTTCGTTTTTAATATTAGCAAATATTAAGGTTTTCTGAAATCAAATAATACTACCCGTATTTTCCTATCTGAAATAATATCGAAACAATTACAGTCCAACTGTGGTGGATTCCGTACAAGAGGCCATGGCCGAGTCCTCTCCTAGTGTGCAGTTTTCGTTACCGTCTATGATAGCCTTGCTGTCGTTAACACATTTGAATGACCTATTGCAATAAAATACCTCAATTACAAATTTGTTTTTATGTTTGTCACGGAGTATCACAATTTCCATATGTTATAACTTATGAAAAAAAAAAACAGTTTGTTTTACTTATTTGAATCCTTTATTCCCCTATTCTCGTACCACGGAAACGTATTTTAGCGTCTAACATATTTATAATAAACACAAATTATAACAATCGAAGTGTTTCTTGTGACAGTCTACTAGTTTTAAAAAATAGCTGTTTTATTTTTATTTTTTTCATTTCAAATTTGTGATTGATAAGTGTTAAGGTTTGAAGGACAAATTATTTCGTAAATGTTGTATTAGGTTTTAAATTAAATAATAAATCTTTATTCATCGACTTTGGAGTTCAATCTTGCGGAAGAAAACGTAACGAAACAATAAAATAAAGTTATTTCTACAAAATATATTAATTTTGAGAGAAGTGTTCAAGCAGAAGACAGGTATAAGCTAATCGTTTTGCTCTTAGAGATAAAGATGAAAGTTATGGGCGAGCAAGAGTGGACTTTCTAGGTCCCGATCTCTCTCGTTGTCGAATTACAAGCAAATTAGTTCAGTAACTGCAAGATATCGTTGTACATGTCGAGAGCCAATGTATACAACTGCTGTCGCCATCATAAACGTGTCTCATTTACATAAGGTTAACCAAACAACAAAGACCTAAATTGGACAGTCTTAGCTATTTCCACGATTCTTCTCCGATTTTATGACATACTATACGGCTAAAGACAAACGTGTCGTCTGTATACAGTGGTTTGTAAACTTACCTGAACAAAAACGTATTTCCGTAACAGCAGTTTGCTGATATGTGGATACATGCGCAAAACGAATCATATAGAAAGTGTTTTGCTAACGACTGCTCCACGATAGGTTATTTATTGCGGTCTCAAAATTCTGGCAACCTACTAACGTTTACACAATTATTCGACCTACCTTAGAACATGATTGTACTTAACAAAATATGTTGCCTTTTTAAAAAATGAGTACCCAGTCTTCAGAAACCTATGCAGGACACAAACCATGTTGTAAGTTCATCATTGTTCAGAACACCAGCCAATCAAGAGAGGTCAGCCGCGATTGGCTGCGAGAGGAATCACCTGGGCAGCCAACCGTATATGACGTTCTCTGAGGCATCCTACGTACAGGATGTCCTCACTCGAAACGTCGGTTCCTGAACCCTTAATGGCATGGGCTCGAGTTTCTTCGCGTTTAACGACAATTATTTTTAAAACGTAAATGAGAGCCGATATCGTAAAATCGTTCCGTAACTTTGTTATGACTGATTTAAACTGCATACTCTAATTTTGTCGAGTCAGAAGACTGCAAAATAGTTGCTAATTAGTTATTTAACGAAATATCCTTTTAATTGATAAATTAGCTATTCTTATCATACAGTTTGTCTCAAAAAATTACATTGCATAGTACAACCAATTTGCAACAAAGTTACGAAGCAATTTTACGATATCGACTCTCGTATGGATTTTTAAAAAAATAATTCTCTCGAAAGCCGAGAAACTCGGGCCCAAGCCTTTAAGACTAGTCTCTAGCCTGGAAGTAGAGCTGGTGAGATAGACAAAATTCTAAAATATGTTTAGGCAGGAAATTGAAAATTAAGTGTTTCTTTCCTCATAACAGCAACTCCGTGGTTAAAGCAGCGGCTAGTGTACTCAACTTACACCAAGATGAATGTATCAGGATGTTCACATGTGAAAATCTTGCCCGACGTACAGTTCGTCGGCGGGTAATCTCAAGGATCTTCAGTTTCTCTCACCCCGTCATTAAATAGCTGCCCCATACTGACCTCTTCTCGCACACAACACGTGCTAAAACGTCGGCATGATCTTTGAAAGTGTTGTGCTATCTATGGGAGTGCATGAATAGGTGTAGTTTTTTAGACATATCCTATTGCAACACACATGTCAGTCAAAGAAATCTGAAATGAATAGGAAAACAGAAATAAGCAGAATATGATTTATTCAACGGGATGCATACGCAGCATTTAATTATATAATTGGAATCGGGTCAAATAAAACAAGACAGCCGCATAAGAAAATAAGAAACAGAAACCCTACGACAGCAAGACAGACGGCACAAGTTGAGACCTGCTTAAAAAAGGACAGACAGACAAAACATGTCTGTTAATGTATGCCTTTTAATCATATTTAGTTTTCTTTGGCAGACTTCTACTCAGCAATGGTGTTTGTCCAAAAACTAATTCCACTTGAAACTATGCTGTAGGCCGGACGCGTGAGTCGCGCTGTAACGTGGTAAGAAAAGTATTTTTTTTCTTGTATAGTTACTTTTAAAAATATTTCCAAAACGTTTATCTACGAAAAAGAGACACACTTCAGACGGTGTCCGTATGATTTAGAAAATGGCATACGCTTATTAAAAAACATGATACCCAAGCTCCTCAAAATGCCGTTTTCACGTAACTGTAGCTGAGAAAATATCCATCGTAATAGTAAAACTAAGCCGTAGAAACCTGCATTGGACCTTACCACAAACTTAGCACACATAAAATATCAGGGTTATCGTTTGAACTCCCATTAAAAAAAAAAAAAAAAAAAAACACTCATGAAAACACTGTACACTAGTTTAGCCCTTCGCTCCTAGAGGCGATGAGGTGTTAGACGGACGTGTTATGTCCGCCTTATCATCTTCCCAGTTTCCGTGCCCTAAACGTAAATATAAAGCTACCGTCCACTAACTCATAGGAGGAGTCTTCGCCGGTGACGAATTTCTTACTTTGACGCGCGTGAACAGCGTAGCGATAGGCGTCAGTATCCCATGCTTGACGAAAAGCATATCGCCTCTATTCGCAGTGCGCCAAACTGGCGAGCACGGTTTCCGTTGTAGTCTTTTTCCTACGGGACTTTAAGCGGTAACCGCAACATTTTATTTTTGAATAGTATGAAGTAAAGACCAACGCATGCCTCTCGCTTTGTAATTTACGAATTCAGGTAATATTTTCAGAGTTGCAGCAGTTTAAAAAAAAAAAAAAAAAAAAAAAACGTTTTTAACCATTATGAGAGGCCCGAAAATCATGTTTCTAACAAGCGTGCTGAATTAAAAAAAGAAATGTATAGTTTCAAGTGTGTGTTGTTTTCGTAGATATACATAGTATGGATAAGATAAGTGGTTTCGCGGAAAAATTAATGCGCGTGATCCTCTGCAACGCCGTCCATGCGCCAGTCGAGGACTGGCAAAAATCTTTCCACTCACTTCCTCATACTAGTGTGCATTGACCATAGATAGAGGCACGATTATTTAGCGTATTAATTCTAGGTCAGGTTGAATGCCAATAATGTATACTTCACTACTCCTTCTGTGATTAGACGACCTCTGTTTTAACACATCTTTGGCAACTGCAAGCCAGTGATAAATAAGGAATCAAGTCGTGGTGGTAACACGTGTTATGATTAGAAGCCAATATGTATTTGATTTGGGCCAGTGTGTGTACAGGTCTGAGAAGTCTAAGCTGTTGCCAGATTAATACGCGAAACACTCGCACCTCTAACCATAGGAAACGCACTGAATCCGTGCAAGAAATGCAGTTTAACTGCTTCCCGTGCAGGATTATGATTGCGGCTCGATGGATTTGCACAGCATTGTGTTTCGTACATATAAGCATAAAGTCTACACATACATATTTTATTTCTATCCGTAATATTGATTCATATCTACCCTTGAATGTTCAACACATCTTCTTGCTATACTGATGTGATAAGTTACACATTTGCCTTCTATGTAGCCCACGGTCGTAGAAGAACAGGTCTGGACACTCGCCTGGAAACTTGACCCTCTTGTTGTTTGGCTGTAGTTCTCCAAGTTACTGAGAATATTGTGTTCTACTGGCGCTGCAGTTAGGGCGGTCGTACTAAACTCCACCCATTTCCTTTCCCTTAAGATAAACAATTTATCAAAACGTATTTTTTATCAATTTATGAAATACTTTCTTCGCTCACAAATTTAAGAAATGGCTCCAGCAATCTTTATTTACTTTATAAATTTAACAATGGAAAAAAGTGGACGGAGTTCGAGTCAGACCGCCCGGAAAACAGCGCCAAAAAGTAAGACATTCTCGGTAACTTGACGAACTACAACAAAAACAACAAGGGGGTCAAGCAAAATACATTGGTAGATAGGCGAGTTTCCAGACCTGTTCTTCTACGACCGTGATGTAGTCCTAGTTATTCACGAAATTACTGATATTTGGATAGTGTTATCCATAAATAGAACAACCGCCAATTACAAGTATTGTATAAAATACTTTTCTGCTTTGAAAGGCACTACGAGAAGTATTTTAATACTTTATCCTGGAGTCATAAATATTGACTTTAAGGGATTAAAATACTTTCTTGAAGGCTGTTTTAAAACAGAATATTTATAGTATGTTTTACTAATAACGAAAATTGGAACTTCGTGTGTTTATGCGTATCACCGTCCATTTTTACATGAGGTTCTTGGTACCCGACTTAAGTCGGCCGCCTACCTCACGCTTCAAATGCGTTGGAGTATGTTTTAAAGCAGGGTTTTTCAATTTAAAAAAATCCCACGTGTGCCCATTGTGTCAACGTAAGAAAGAAAAATATACTTAAGACAATGTCGGAACCTCGTTGTTAAGACACTGTGCTAATTAGTAACTCTGTTTCTAAGCCCTCCAACATGCCTAAAACGATCTTTCAGACTGCCGTACATCAAAATGTACTAACCGGTTGACTGTGAAACTACGATTGCGATGTGCACTGAACTTTGCTACAGATGTTCCAACAACAAAATTATGTGGTCAGAGCTTAGTGTACCATAGTAAAATCGGTTCGGCGTGAACCTTACATGGTATTTCAGATCTGGTCTTGTTGAGCAGATGCGGCATTTGATGCTCGTTTCAAGGTCGCCCTTACATCTCCGTCATTTATGAGCCTCTAACGCGCAGGTAGGCGGCACTCTTCAACAATCAAAAACTTTACTTAATGTTTTACTTACAGAGTACTCTGATTTTTCAGATGCTGTATGTAAGGAATTTCACTTATACATCATCCAAAGCCATAAAAATACCTTCACGTCAGCTGATTGTGAACCTATTACACTAGATCTGTATCGTGAGGGGAATCACACGTCTCTTAAGTCAAATACTACAGCATGGATTATTAAAATATGTATATTAGTGACTAGGTTTTTGTCTTCGCTCTGTCATCGGGGCAAAAGACGGAAGATTTTACCACAGTTTTTATAGGACGTATTACTTATGATATTTCTACCTGTGTAGCAAACAACATCAATTATATAGTAAAATACATTGCAGAAAATACTTAAGCTCATATAGGATTTTTACATTTGTTTATTTATTTATTTAATTTGTACATTTTACGTGCCCTCGTACAACACAAGGCCTTAGTAGAGGAACACGGGGGAATGGAGGAAGGAGTTGGCCCGGGCATGTTGAAGGAATCATCCCAGCTTTCAGAAAACCCCGGGAAAACTGACGTCAGGATGGCCGGAGCCAGGGATCGAACCCCAGGCCTCCCGAATGCGAGGCGAGTGTTTTACCACTGCTCCACCTAGCTCGGTAGGACTTAAAATATGTTACACTCATTTATAATTATCAGAGTTATTTTTTTAATAAATGAACAACATATTTAATTACGTTAAAGACGTTCAAGCCAGGAAAAATCAGTAACTTATGTTCGCATAAAAAAGGGTTAATTTTGTAGACATTACTTGAAATACATATTACTCTTACAAAATAAAATAGCCCAGCCAGTTTTCCGTGCTAGCATTTCAAAGTCCACATTTGCATATTTTTACTCTACATAAAACCCGAGAAAAAGTAAACACAATTCAAGCCACTTCAAAACTACACGTCACGGTATACAGCTTGAAATACATAAAAACCCATTTTAAAATAATTTTGCATTAAAAATATTGCAAAATGTAACCAAAAAAATTTTTTTTAAATATTCCTAGTACAAACATTATTTGTAATGGGTTTTTACATGCTTCAAGTAGTAGCTCAGTACAGGTAGTTACAATGTTAATTATTTTATTTCATAATGTTAATTGATTTTCCAGTTTTGTATGAAGTAAATATACGCAAATTTTGACTTTGAATATCCGTAAATGTAATAGTGGTTACGCAATTTTTTTTTTTGTTAATAGGAAAATGTACTTACAAGTAGCTCCTATAAAACTAACACTATGCCATACAAGTAAATACAGTAGACTCCCGATTATCGGTGTGTGGATTATCCGATTTGCGGATTATCCGCGCAAAATATGTCATTTTAAACAGTTTTAAAAAAGTTGAAAAAATGTTTTGAAAAAGTTTTTTTTGTATAAACACTCTCTGTGTAAATTCGCCTAATATTCACCAAAGTGTTATGCCTGCAACCATATTTTGAAAGTTTTGAAGATTTAAGTATTTTTACAGCAGGCGAAACAATTAGGTCTGCGCATATGAATGGATAAACAAAATTAAACCATATTATGCATAAAGGAACCAAGCACGATATTTAGTTGTTCTGAAATTAGTAGCAAATACATGAATTTAAGACAAATACATTAATAACTTATATGTCCTTTTACGGAATCATGTTCTGAAATTTTGTCAAGTTTGCAATTGTAACTAAATACAGGTGTTTATCATTGAACCTAGATTTTCTCAGTTGCATCACATTAGCGCTTGGTTCTTTTATGCATACAATGATTCAAATAGTCCCGCGCGTCCCGCATGGGCGGATTAACGAGATATTACCTTTGACAAATAACATATCCGTGATAATGTTTACTTGTCTTATTAGATTATTAGCGCATATCCCTATTCATAAATTTTAATAATATATAGTCTGCTGTATTAATTTGCAATTTTTATTGCAGGAACGAATTTGACATTTTTTTCTTTCTACTGACATGCAAGAAAGGGCGAAAGTGGATTATCCGCGATTTTGTATTATCCGAGACATCGGCCCCCTCCATTAGTGCCGATAATCAGGAGTAGACTGTCATTATAATTTTCACCACTGGAACACCCTTAAGTAATATTCGAATTTTTATTTTCTAACTCTTCGTAGGTATACTTTATTTCGCGTCTTTGACAGGTCTTCGTAGTATTTTGACTGCATGTACGATACTTTGTTTGCAATATTTTTACTAGAAAACCTTATAAAATTTTGATTACGTTAGTTGCTTACGTGCGCTGGACGTTAGTCGGATCGCAGCACAGTGGGGCAGAACGAACGAAAAAGCGGACAAAACGTCAAAAATGAAAGTATATTGTTTACAGCAGAAAGCTATTATTCCTAAAAGGGCAGATTCTGGAGCAAAAGAAAATAAATGTTTTATGGAGAACCTATGAACGTAAAATTTGTAGCGCGGTCATAAAGATAAGGAAAGGAGTAGTAGCTAGTGGACGATATTCCGCGTCTTAAAAAAAGGTGGTGAAGTCAGTCCGAACGTAAATATCTACATTAAATAATGCTATATATATATAATCAATTTATGTGACAAAAGAGGCGATAAAAAGTCCTAATGAATCCTGCACATAAGTGTAGTGGAAAATGTTCCTTGAATTGTTGTTGAGGAAATATGGTAAATGTGCGCGCGGCCATGTGCGGGTGCCAAAGGAAACGAAATAATAGTATAACAGCAAGTATTGCATTAACGCTCGCACGCAGTCACCTTAACTACGTCATGATAAAACCAATAATAGCGTCCTATCGTACCTTTCTTGTACTTCTGTGTGTTGTCGTCTACACAAGCGAAAACGTGTCTTTGTCGATTTCTCATTTACAAGTGTACCGTCTTGTAACCGCAAAACGTAATTATGTATGGACTACCCGCGTTTCTTACGTATGTTAGTGCTTAACATAAACACATAAGCTGGACAGTGATAACAAATAATTATGTGCAGTGGTAAAGAAAATTGCTTACAAATTCAAGAATTTTCGGCAAAGTAACAGGCGTAATGAAAAGAGGTTTCTGGTAAACTGTAAATAATGGCTCGATTCAGTGACGACTGTGAAGTTACACTCTAAATCTGAATTAGTGGATATTCATTAATTCACGCCGATGGGTGGATCAGTATTAACAAATTGAATCAGTGAGAAACCACTCAGAAATAGGTGACTATTCACTGATTTCGATAAAGAGTGCCAACATTCCACAAGTTAATTAGTGAATGTCCAAAGATTTTCCAATAATTTTTCACTGATTCAATAAGTGAAAATTGTTCTTCGAAAACAACTGGAAAAACCAGTGAACATTCACTGATTCACTTGTGAGATGTTGACACTCTTAAAGGAAATCAGAGAATATTCACTAATTAAAGAGTGACTATTTTCACTGATTCAAATTGTTGAAACTGCTCAATGCCTCAGCGGTAATCAGTGAATATTCACTAATTCAGATTTAGGGTGTAACGCTCATTTGAGGCAAAACGTACTGCAGGTATGAACTTATGTAAGGGTGGCATAATACAAATGGTTTGTATTCAGTAAAGTAACATAATATCTTGAGAAAACTACTTGACATAAGTTTGAATCTTGTTGCGTTGTACCGTATGAGTAATTCCAGATTGGTTATATTTGTGACGTCATTATCAGTTTTAACATCGTCAATGATGTGAAGCTAAGGGACATTTGAAAATATGTTTCAGGTGAAGGAGTTCTAAACGTGTTCTGAACGTACGAGGAGAAGTAATTAGAACATCAACATCAACAGCTGAGCTCACCTATAGTGCCGAATCTAAGCTATGCTGGGAAGGTAGAACTGAAGAGGCAAACCTCCTTACAGAAGTTCTCCACACAACGCCAGAAAGAGCAAAACAAGTGCATGAAGCGTTGAAATAAACGAGGTAAGTAGAAATTTTTAAGTTATTCCCCAGAAGAAGCGTTAACATTAATGATAAATGCCGATTTATCACGAAAATCCTATCAGACCATAAGAGATGAGATTAAGGAAAGGGGCGTAGACTTATACCCATTCTATTAAAACTTTTAAACTCTAAAGAATATCTGCTACCCGCATAAACATGCAATTGTGATTTCAGTAAAAAGTGCTGAAATAAGGCCGCAGGCTCTTATGTAACTTACTGTTTCATGAATTATGATGTGTGTTGAAGGTGTCAGAATTTCTCAAACAGACGACAACAACCATTAATTGGTTTCCAAATGAAGTTTCGATGGTAGGAACCAAAACACGTACAAACAACGTACATAATGACCAGAGTTTGACGACTGGCATGTACTTATGGCAAGTGTGGTGCCACTGCAGTTGTACTACCACGATGATGATGACCAGAAAACTATTATTCGGCAAAATCCACGTCCTACATCGATCCGTTTTCGTAGACCACTTACTTTTGAATTTGTTAACGAAAGTAGACATATCATAAAAAAGGAAGAAGATTATGCAACATCAAAGATCACTAATCTTCATCCATCCGAAATACAGCTTGAAGATGGACAACGATATCATGTACATCATCAGTTGCTGTTGACAATGATTGATTGAAAGGTCTGTGCAGCAGTTAGAAGAGGTAATATTATACGGCTCGCCTTTCCTGCGATATTGTTGATAATCCTGAAGCTTTTCAAAAGTATTCCATGGAGACAGAAAAATTGTACGTATACTGAAAAAAGAGTATAGTTGTAGGTACCATATTTGTGTTGAAATAGGGACAACAAACCAGTTTGTTTGTTGGTACTGCTTTGGATAGTTCCTTCAACAATCTGTTTTGTAGAAGTTACCATGCGGTTTGTAAAAGCAACAAGACTCTTTGGTTCAAAAGTTTTTATTGGGGACCCACACACTCACAGGATAGCCACACAGAAACATACAGACAGAAAGGTAACCTCATATGCGTATTTTACCTACGGAAAGTAGACTAAAAATTTCCAACGTTCTTATGATACGGTTTTGCAATATCTGCTCTCTTTCAATGTTTAAAGTATTAAACTAAATTAAATAGCAATAGTGGGGTCCATGGTCTTAAGTCGAAGGTATAATTTGCTGAATAAATTCAGCGCGATTATTCTTTCATAGTTTCTCTAGCATTGTGTTTCCTATAATCTCGTATGAAGTAACATAATCATTTGACAAGAACATGTTGGTGACGCATGCGTACACGCCTATAGTGCAGCAAGCTAAATCTGGACCTTGTACGTTATCGCTGTGCGCATGTTGGCCCTCCCCTTTCCCCCCTTCAGAGTTCGGAGGGGAATGTGTGACCACGCCGTCACCTCCCCTCAAAACCAAGGTGACGGAATGTTAGCCTGATTTACACGAACGAAACAGGAATTAACGCAGAAACTGCATAATGTGGTAATGGCTGTAAAACATTCCATCGTACACTCATGCTCAAATCACTCAAATACATTAAACATACCATAATTATACAAATATAGCTTACACAAGAACAACACGTTAACAGCAGGCCTACAGCAAGGTTCCTAGGGGACTGAGACAGATAATTGTTTGGGGCCACTAATGCCTGAACACAATTTTTAAGAAAAAATTCATTCTTACTACAATTCGAATAATTGTAAATTGGTTAGCATAAATAACATCATAAAGTGTGATGTAGATTCTTATAGAAATGTAAACATATTATCACTCTTAATATGGACGTATTTACAGCAGTTCGAAAATTTTTCTGTGACAACATCCAAAACCAAAAGGCTGTGTTAAAATTACCCCTTGTTTATAGGTTTAAAATAATTGAGAATGATGGACACAATAGCTGTGGCTGTATTCGATTTGGCCGACGGATGGCCCTTAACCAGGCCGATCTTCCAACTTGACTGGTACGTCTTCCAACGAAATTCCAATCACTTGAATAGTTTTCTCAATTATTCTTTAATGCAATCCAATACCCCAACATCTTGCGAAACTTCGTTTAATATAATTAGATTAGAAACTATTTCTCTAACAACTTGAAATTCTTGGATTTTCCTTCTCTTCGGCACCACAAATAAAATCATCATTTTCAATTTTTTTTTTTTTTTTTTGCGTTCTTATTATTGTACGTAGATATCAGTGCCGTTTACGGCGGGGGTTTAGCCACCCGCGCCTTATTAAATAAACCCGATGGTATGGTTGTGTATCTCGCCCCCCCCCTTCCTCTGTGGGGCCACGTTGATCGAGGGGTTAAACGTCTTGCTCTCCCACCAAGACAATCCGGGATCAATCCTCGGCGGGGAATCGTGCCAGACGATGTTGCTGGTCGGCGAGTTTTCTCGGAGATCTCTTGTTTCCGCAGCGTTTTTGTTACGGTTCGGTTACTACGCACATTGTCTCATCCCTCACCAGTGCTAAATACCTAGATGTTGAGTGTTTACCAAAATCTCTTCACCTCTCCCCCACCACAACTTTTTTATCCAATTTTTTTCTATTTTCTCACATACTTAGATTAATACTTTAAGAGTGCATGGTAGATAAATAAACGCTAAAACATCATTTGGTTCCTACGTTTTTTTCGAAGCCAATATGGATAAAATACTCAATGACAATCCTAGACAAAAGTATGTGCAAACTTTATGAGTAAACTTTTATCCAGAATTACGCATTCGTTACGCGCGATCCCTTGCGCCGCAGTTAAATGCACGAGGTTCCGGCGTCAGAGATTGTGCCTCAGAAGATCGTAACACTGGAAACTATTTTGTTTAAAACGTTGGCTGAAACTATTGTCTAGGATTGCTATTGTTTAATTTCCGCAAATTGGCTTCAATAAACCTACAGTTGTAGATTAATGCTTTTAACGTTGTATTATGTACCACGTCCTCATAAGAATGACAGTTTGGTTTGTTTGCCGTATGCGAAAATGTAGCCGATCACACCCAAAGTGTCAAATCACATTCCAGTGCAAAAGAGAATAGTTTATAGTAATTTGCTAGCTTCCCACTACCCCCCTTCATAACTCTCAGAAATGTTGGCAAGTCTCTGCCGTACGTGTTAGAAAATTCAAGCCCTTTTCGGTTTTTCCCCCTTAGCCAAAATCATATTTAGTTTATTCAGAGACACCCGTCGTAGCACTCGTTGCTTTTAAAACATCGTATCTTAAACCTTACCTCGACAGTTTTCTCTTAAACGTGTCGCGAAGTTGTAAACGTTTTCATAAGCGTGTCCATAGTTGCACAGTGTAACTCAGTTTCTCAAAATGACGCGCTGGATCGACCCTCACGCCCCCGAGTAAAGCGGTAACTTATCCCCTCTACTTCTCCAAGCTCCAGTCACGTGACTGTAGCTTTCGCCTCGCCACGAACTGCGGTCTGCACTAGTTCCCGTCTATCTTGTCGCTTTATACACTGTGTTTCTTTTATAACGCAGAAGCAGATGCGCACCAATTTTTTTTTTTTGTGGGAGCTGCGGCCGCCACATCGCGGACCATCCCACAAGTTCATGACCAAGAAGTTTACATAAGACAGTGCGTGATACGCAACTGTGCCTCGTGCTACGTTCTTGGTAAACAAGCGGGTGCTCTCGACTGCAAACAACATTGTTTTACATCGCCGTGTTATACCTCACCACGACCATACAAACACACACATCTTAGCAACATTCACGCGAGAGGTTGTCATGTCGTCGACAATGGATGCTGTCGTCAAGGGAGTAGGCTGGAGATGGCGTCAGTACTTGGCCGCAATTTTAGGTGAGGTGTACTTCTCCTATCAACATTATTTATTCCTCAAAATTATACACAGACAATAATAGTCTTTTGAGAAGGGCATGCCTCCGAGAATGATGGCAACGTGACTTCAAAACGGAATTTATTACACAACTCGTAAAGTTTTTAATTGTAATACTTAAAGTTTTTATCTGTTCTCTTAAAAATAATCTCTACATGCTGAAAAAAAAATATTAAGTTATGATCTCATTTTCCTACTGTCTTCATTAAAACATTTTTAAAGCCTAAAATATACCAATAATATGTATGGCAATTCTGTTAGGTATTGCTTTCACCATACTGACAATTATTTTTCAATACATGGTTTTAGTTATTGCGTAATTAACAAATTATTCATTTATTTGTCCAAGCCAAATAATAACTTATTTTGAAAAGCAGAATAGCTGTCATGTCAATTACTATTTTAAACAAAAGTATCAACAAGATTTTGGTATGTTCTCTCATTTAAGCTTAAATAAATGACTCACAAAAACTGCAGACATATGGAAGTATTATTATAAAACTAGTTAATTTTACCTATAATTAACCAGTTAAATCACTACTGTGCACATTAAGTTTTTGCGACTTAACTGCTTACTAAAAAAGTATACTTTTTAACCCCGACGAAAAAAGAGAGGTGTTAAACGTTTATCGGCTATGTCTGTTTGGCATCATAGTTTCCAAACGTGTGGACCGATTTCATTGCTACTTTTAAAAACTGAATGCTAGACTCATCGGAAAGTTTCTTAGCTGCATTTTATTAAAATCTAACGGGCTGTTCAAATATTATGAGCTCACTTCTGAGCTGATGTGAGAATTTTGTAGTCAAATTAATTGTGTTATCTTACTTCCCCTCGGTTGCACGGAAAAGAAATGTGTTTTTTTTTTTACTGACTGAGTTTAATGTTTCTTTATTTGATAATTTTATTCATTCAGTTGACTTGAATTTTGGTATATGTTTGTAAATACGACGTTCCTATTATGATAACCTAGACGTAATGCTGTTCCTAAGAGCGTAGTGTCTATAATTCAAAGACTCCTGTAAATTTCATATAATTTTCAGACAACAGACGAGACTAACATCTGTTGTTCGCTAACTCTAAGTCTTCCTTTGTTCTCACAGTGTCGTGGATTTTAGAGGGGAACACATTTAGCCAATAATTTATAGTTTTACGGTAGAGTGACCAAACACATGTAAGTCAGTAGAATATGTAACTTAAAGACTTGTCAGCAATGAAATCACAGGGTTTGATCGAGTGTGTACACATAAGTGGAAGCTAGTCTGGTACCAAATATATACGTGAATTTTTCATTTTTCTAGTAATAATTAGACATAGTCGTTCTTTGTAACCAAGAGTTAAGCTTGTGCTGTAATCCTAAAATATATTAAAGAATCATATAAAATTACACACTCCATTAACAAATTCCAGAAGGTTGATATTTTGTAATGTTAATATGGTTGACCCTAAAACAACTTTCATATTGTGCAGTTCACTACTTTTGTCAAGTTGAAAAGAAATTATGAATCGAAACATTATTTAGTTAATTAGTTCTAATGTAAGTGTATTAAAATATTAGTAAATATCATGCCACAACAAATATTTAAGACATTTTTAAAATCTATAAAAATTAATAGGCATTAAGTAGTATGATATAAAAATAATTGTGGTAGTATTCGAGATTAGAAAACGACACTTACATCCCTGACACAAAAAAATTCTTAAATATTAAAAATTTATAATGTAAAATAGTTCTTAAATGTCTGGTCTACTAAGGAAACCAGATTAGAAGTTAAGAATTGAAATATAAGAGACCAAAACCGTAATACTAAATACATTAAATGATCTATCAGTCAGAAAACGGATTTTAAAAGTAGCAAAATTTAATAATTTTAGTAATGGTCTCATATGTAAACAAATCAAATATAAGTTTCGTTGTAGTATCATTCTCCAGTTAAAATATTATCATAATTATAACAACCCTCCCATTTAGGTAACTAAGCTCTCCCAAGACGCAGTTATGGTGACAATAATAAATTAAAATTATTATTTTTTACTTATTAAATGAGCGGAGTATTGTACATTTTTAATTTATGTGTTATTACTGCTCCGAAAGCCAACAGCCAATCATGGGATTAACAGTTTAGAAATTTAGGGTGGATATTTTCGAACGTCAAATATCAGCACTCACTGAATGAAAAGTGATGTTGTATGAACCATACTTCTGTTAAAATAGCTACAACACTCCAGTTAGGTTGTGAGTAGACTACTATCTGAATTGTTCCTATAACAACATGTCATGTGGGAGTGACAATATGTTCTGCAAAATAAATATGCTCTTTACTCCATCTACAGGACATATTGTTACTTCTACAAAACATATTGTTATTGGAATTATTCAGATAGTACTCACAACATAACTGGAGTGTTATCGCTATTTTGACAGAAGTATGGTACTTACAACAATACTTTTCTTTCAGTGTGCATACGGTGAAGTTGGAAACATCATTACGTTGTTATTTTGTTACTATCCTCATGCCTGGATTCTTCAGGCCCATACGATAAGTCACTTTCAAGCGCGGGTATAGCAACATTTGTTTCAACTTGCGTTTACAAAGAGATCTGATGGGAAGTACGCCTGCGTCCAAAATGAGAACGTAGAATTTTGATAGCATTTATTTGTTCAAAATAAGTTTGTAGTGACGTAGTGAAACTATACGTGTAACATGAGCAGTTTACCTAACTATACAAGGTTATTTTGCATGAGTATCAATTAAAAATAAATACTTTGCATTACTGTAGCAGCGAATAGTTTTTATCTACTATTTCCTTACAATTAATATTTTAATAAAGTACAACAGTTAACTAGTAATTCAGTTTATCACAATATACGAAAATAGTTTTAAAAATAAAACGTTATTGTTTACTTACGAAATAACATAGCGATATTTTATTTGTGTATGACATATGCCTAATTCTTGCTGCAGCGAGATATTAACTTTAAATGAAATATATGACCATAGATCTTACATAAACGCAAGCAAGTGATTAGTGAGCTATTTTGATAATTACTGTGCTACAGTATCTCAGGAAAATTCACCAAATTTTAAGACCCTATAATTAAATGCGTAGCAGATTTAGGGTCGATTGCAGATTGAAGTGAGGACATTATAGATAGAGACATGAACTTTTCGCGAAAAGAAATTTGCCTCACTTTGTGTCAGTGACTTGTGTGCACGTCTGCAGACTTGCTTCACGGTCAGAGATTGGATGTTTTGACATTCGTGTGTCGTGGGGTTTTACACGCAAATAACAGACGTGTGGTGTTACAGTAACCTTATTGTGATTGGTACAGTCGAATGAGAAACGTCACAGTTCAAAGGCACGCTGCCAATATCTATGAAGCAGAACTGCAGACGTGCACATAAGGCACTGGAACAAAGTGGGGCAAAATTCTTTTCGCGAAAAGTTCATGTCTCTAATTATAGAGGTAAAGGTGAAACTAAAAATATCTTGAGCAAAATCTGACAAATGTTCGTTGCGCATTGCACAGTCATGAAACTGAGATATATCAGTTATGGTGAAGTGTTGCCCTACAATTGGCGTAAAAAATAATTTATCTTTATACACAGACGTGAGAACGAAGGTAATATGTAATATTATTTTACATTTGTAATGCAAAAAACTTACGTGACGGCTATTTGATAATTAAAATTTAGTGTTTCGTAAATTGAAAAGTATAAAATGCATCGTAAAAATAAAAAATTGCATCGTTGATTTTGTTTACAATATGGTCTCGTATCCATTTTGTTTGACAATAAAAGCACTATTTAAAACACGACTTCACTTTCGTGTAAAAATTGCAACGAATATAAATTGTCTCATTGATAGCAGTTCAATATTTCCTTTACATTATTGTTATGATCCTCCTCAAAAATATCACTAACAGATTCAAAATAAGAATATTACTCTACCCCCTGTGACGGTCTAACCCGCGTAGATAAGACGTTAAGGAATGGGTCTTTGGGGCGCAAAGTAAAACCAAAATTTTTTCGAGCTACTCCCCACTCTGGTTAGAAAAACAATAATATTGTGTACATGCGAATAGTGTGGAGAAGTGTACAAATTACGGACTGTAAGGAATAATTTGCACAATGACGTCATGTTGTGCAAATAAATGTGCGACCAGAGCATCTAAACATGTGCCTGGCAGAAAATTTTAAATAATGTGGAACTGAATAAACACGATTCCTTAGCCATATGTTTGTATCGTTTTGTAAGGGATACAAAATATTCCTTTTTACACATGCGCTACTTATATTTTAGAGCTTGTACGACATTTTGAGCAATAACGTTTGGAGAGAGCAGGTGCAGCTTCTGGACGGCAGCCTGGCTCTTCACCCCACGCCACTTGTACCCCCTCCCCCTTAGCTGTTGGCGGAGAGGAGAGAGTGCCGCCTGTACAAATTAAGATACAAATGTTAATTATTATAATAGTAAGTAGTATATAAGGGACATTGGGATTTAGGAGCCTCAGTGGTAATTATTGACAAGTATAATAAGGGAATATTAATGTGAAAATGAAATAAATGGGGCAATGCCAAGAATTTACTGTCCTCGAAGGGCGGGGCTGTTTTCAAAAGTTGGCTCCTGTTTGGCCCAAGGGAACCAAAGCCTGCAGGACAAGTGGCGGGGGTTTTGGCACCAAACAGGAGCACCGTGAGGAGAGTTGAACGGCAGGGAGAGAAGGACGTCGGGAGACGTGTGAGGACGGTGGGCCGGGGTGTTACCACCAGCGTCGACTCAAGCGTCGCGACGCGGAGTAGAGGCAGAGATTTTAGAGCCAACTGACCACGGACCGGGGTGTTACCGCCAGGCGTCGATATAGGCGTCACGACGTACTAGGGTGCAGTAGAGTCACGAACGGTGAGAGACCTGTGGTGTTACCGCCAGGGCCGATTTGCGTGTCGCGAGATTGACCAGTCGTGTGGGCAGAATCTAAACCGGGCCGATAAATCCACGCCAGGAGAGGACAGTCACGACTTTCTATCCATCAAAAATGGTACTGACTGACCTTTATTTACTGTCGCAACAACATCACCGATAACAATCAGTAAGACACGTAAGATTAACAGAAGGGCATGTTGCTACTACACAATTTCCGTACAAACTCGTAGAACATTTAATCAAATTTACAGAATGTGTCCTATTGTGACTACTGATGTTTTGGTAACTAGGGGGGAGGGGGCGTGGCAGTAGCCATCTTTGGCTTCAGAATTTTGAATGGCAAAGATAGTAAACACCTACTCCATAACTTCTTACTTCCATTGTCCAACTTCTATTTACGGTCGCCGCGATTGATTAGTCGCTTAAGAAGTATTACGAACGTCCAAAGACTCTTTAAGAAATTCTTATTTTTTCCCTTAAATTTCACTCACTTTTCGTCTCTGCAATGAGAATTTCTCACATTTAACTGAGAAAGCTGATAGATTTTACTTAATATAACTGTGAAATCGGCTATTGATAACATTAATAGCAGTCTTCCTGTGGTTTCGAACACGGCCTTTAAGTACGGTAGGAAGGTAAAGTCATAGTGCATGGTCATCCGTTTAGATGTGTATAGGGCAACAAATGGAAGCCACATAGAACTGCACTAAACAGTTACCAAACGTGGTGAGTTTTCCTTTCATTTGGTGAAGATTTCAAATTTCTATCTTGTTATATTGATTTCCAATGACCGGTCAAAAGTGCAAAAGGGAACCACGACTTTATGGCTATGCCATACATTTTAATTCTGTTAACGTTTGTATGTTCCAGTGAACTTCGCTTCGTTATCTACGGGGTTCGGCTACGGTTGGACGGCGCCCATACTGCCGCTTCTCCAATCAGAAGACTCTCCAGTCGGCATTCCTCCCCTGACAGACACCGAGGCTTCATGGATCGCCTCTATCGCCACGTTGTCCAGGCTCGTGTCTATCCCAGCCTACATGTACACACATGACCGCCTAGGACGGAAGATTACGTCCTACCTGACATCGATACCCTTCATTGTCTCTGGCATTTTGTTGCTGTATGCCAACTCCGTGACTCTGCTGCTGTGCGGCAGGTAAGACCTGCTCTATCTACCTTATTTATTGAGATTTAAACATTTTTGTTTGTAAAAGCTATGCCAAGAAATCTTGCAAAAACGGGGTTAACGTAAGCAAAATGCCTAAAGAAATTATATGTCAGTAATTCAATCATAAAACAAATAGCCTGCGTTCAGGCCTAAATTTTTTTAAATTTACATACTTAAAAAAATAAAAATATAATTGTAACGAAGAGGTTTCATTAAAAATAATCGGTGTTTGATATATGCTCCCTACATTCTTTAACACTATTTTATGTTTCACGCACAGATACACACATACACATATATTTAAATATATGTGTATATATGTATGTTTATATGTGTATATATGTATGTTTATATGTGTATATATGTGTATATATGAGCGTGTTTGTTGTGTGTGACTGTATGCGTGATATATAAATGTGTACAGTACATAGGTACGTATAATTTCTTAGTGCAGCAGTAATCCTAAAATACTTAATACAATTTTTTTTTTATAATTGTGCACACTCTCAAAAAAATCCACTATGGAGTACTTTATTAAATAATAATTGCCTACTTAAACCCTGGTTGAATGCTACGTTGACGTTGCTCTTAAGAGTTGTAAAATCAGTACGTCGAAAAAATGGTTTATAATTTTTCCTACAAATGAAATACAGTGTGGGTAATGCTACCCTGAAAATCTTTCTCGAAAATTATTTAGTAACGTAAATTCCAAGAATGTATTTTTTATCGGTTTGTTACTATTCGGAGATATTTTGCTCAATATAATGATTTATTGTGTTTCAATTGAAAGGTATGCAATTATATATTTGATTTTCTGTGTACCATCACTCCTACTGTAGTAATCTGTATACTAATATTGTACTATAATTTTTACTTTTTTTATCATGTGCTATCACCACGTAAAATTAACCTATTCCGTCTTGACTCACCCTGAAATACATTATACTACACACACACCGACACACACCGACACACACACACACACACACATATATATATATATATATATATATATATATATATACACACACACACATAATGCAAAACTGTTTATATGTTCTTCCTGTATTTTGAAAAAATGTTACTATTCCAACATCTAGGACACCAAAAGATAAAAAATTTAAAACACAATTGACTATTTGCCTTTGAAACTAAAACTGTCGCGTACTGTTTAGAGCTAAGAAATCAGATGTTATATTTTATTTCCATTACTCACTAAAACCAAATATCCTAACGATTTTAAGTTTCATACATATTTTTATCGTAACTTGTCCGTTATTTTCAGGGCAATGTTCGGAGTGGGATCTGCAGGAACATGCCTACTTGTGCCATCGTACATAAGTGACGTCGCTGAAGACGATATCAAAGGACAACTGGGCACCCTGTATGCTCTAATGATCGACGTGGGTATAACACTTTCATACGCCATGGGTCACTACCTCTCGTACGTCGCATTCAACACTTGTTGTCTTTTACTTCCAATATTCTTGGTCACCTCAATGTTCTGGTTGCCCGAGTCTCCAGTGTTTCTCCTGACTGAGGGGAAACAAGAAGAAGCGAAGCTGGCTCTCCGGTGGCTGAGGAATGGACGAGACAGCGACTATGAAATGGACCGTTTACGTGCTAGGGCAGAGGACACATTGAAGAAACGACAAGATAAAGCAAGTCCTTTTTTCATTTTAGGATGAAGTGAGCATATTTCAATTTTAGGTTAATATAATTTAACTTACCCTATCGTCAATGTTATTACAATAATTTTCTTATGCTCAGCTTCCTGCATTTAAACTTTGTTACGACAGCAAACACGTACCTACGAAGTTGGTTGACCGTCAGGGATCGGTAGCGAAATTGTTATATATAACTTAATGTATATACACTGTATACTGTTATTTTCATTCACAAAACTATTTTCGTTTAGTCACGTGAATGTTAAATTTTCGCTAATTTTTATAGCACACACTGCAAGAAAGGCTAAAGGACCTAAAAATATTTGATCTTCACAGGGAACATATAATGCCAAAAGCCGTTAGATAAATATATAATACCACAGGTTAAAACTAATTTTAAATGAATGAATTTTGAACAAATAACAAAAATTACCTCATTACCACAATTTTATTTTTAAACGCATTAATAATTTCCACTACTAATGTAAGGTAATTCAGTCCCTACGTTATTACATCTACATCAATTTTGAATAATAATACTTTAATAGTTGAATTGATTTTGTAAAATAGGGTGATAGTTTTCAATTATGACAGTAAACACAAATTCTACGGGTTGGACAGTAATAGTTGCAAATCATCCGAGAAAATGTTACAGTTAAGTCACGTACATCTCGGATTGTTTTGAAACAACTTCATATGTTCCATTGTATACTCAAGACCGATGAAACTACATTAATAATGACGAATTAAATTATGTTGGATGACGAACGTACCAAACATATCAAATTTTGTTACATTCAGTTCAGTCCTTCTCGAAGTATGTAACAAAATATGTTTTCATGTCGTAACGTAGGCCACAGCGTCTTCCCTGCAGTCTTTAAATACGGAAGTAAATCCAAATATTGGTAACGAGCTCTTAGAATACGTACATTTTGCCGATCAAAACGATTGTTTACTGTAGCTCTCCACAAAATTCATATTTTGCTGGTAACTTGAAAGTTTACAATCCCTCTACACAAAAATGAATGAAATAACTTTCGTAAGTTGCATGATTTTGCTTCACTGCTGAAAAATGGTAACATATTCCAATTTCCAGTCCCACATATCTCGCAGTCGAAATTCTCGGCTCCTTTGTCAAAAAAAAAAAATATATATATTGCAACTCTCCTTTCCCCAGGTTGTTTAGACTGGAGTATTTTATATTGCCATTCATCTCTAAGATTCAACTTTGAAATTCGAATGCATATCTCAACATAGCAGTTTCAGTTAGAGGTAATGTTTAGTTTATATATATGACTTTCCATACAGGTTGATTCAATCACTACGTTTGTTACAATAAATACTTTTGCCCCATCCGAGGTAAATATAAGTATTATTCTCTTGTTTGCTATCTGAATTGAAGAAAATAAATTACCTTAAAATAGCCAACATATTTTTTACATTGCGCTCAGAAAGGTAGCCTGATCCTGTAACAGATAATACGTATCATTTCTAAAAAAAATTGTGATCACTTCTTCATTAAAAGCTAATGCAATATGAACTGTTGCTAAGTGGTTTCAATTAATAATCAATACTTTATTCTTCAAAATGTGCAAACATTCTGAATCAAGAAAACAATCATCTTCATTGCCGGATTTCTAATGCCTACATTTTTTAGAGCTCGTTGTTCATCATCGTTCACACATGAGCTCTCCTTATAATAACATGTACCATTACTTGAACTGTGGGTTAATGATCATTACTTCGATCTGCTTCCAGGACAGTACATTGAAGTATACCAGAGATACTTATTTTTTATAATGTTTCCAATGGCCTTAATCACTGGAATTTTGATGTCTCTAATTACCCTTATTATAGACTATGCTGGAAAGTGTCTGGATGTCCACTAACAAAACATTTCCCGTCTATTTGTCACGAACCTATAGTTCAGTGTTACTGAGTGGGTTAGTAATAGTTAATATTTTTTTACAAATACTTTAATCGTTTTGCATTTTTCTCAAGACTCCTTATAGTAATTATGAGTAATAAACTTAATTTCAAGTCGTCAAAAGTGTGTCATAATTCTCTTTTGCCGTTTACGTAGGTGCCCATCTTATGTGTACAATATATTCGACAAGAAAAAGTATTTCCTATATTGCTTTTGTTTCCTTAATTTTATCTATGGACTCACCCGCCTATAATACCATCCCAAATATATGCCTGAAATGCGGAATTCCGTGTACCATAATTTTCACACCCATTTAACTTTTCAGTAGACCGTAGTTAACACAATATTTTTAGCAGTGTCTGATAACTTTTAAGAGGCAATTAATTTATCCCAAGTAAGTCACGCCTTTCGAGGACAAAACCGGTGGTACTGATAACCTCAAACATACGAAAATATGACTGATTATTGTTTAACTTAAGTATTTTAAATACTTTTATTTCAAAACCATATACAATATACATCATGTTTATAATGTGTTAGCCATGATAACTTCAGATCAAGGGAAATTATTGTTTTATAAGAGCAATAAAACAAATATCTAATCCAAATCACTTTATTACAGTTAAATCATGCAATGATGAAAATAAACTAATTGGTAATATAGGGGGCAAATGAAAATATGTACAACTATTAATAATGTATTATTTTTCTGTTCCAGTTAACCTTGTCTGACATAACGGAAAGAAGTACCATGAGGGGTATCTTGATAAACCTTAGTCTTACTGTTATCAGATACATTTGTGGCGTAAATGCTGTGTTGTCGTACACAGTAGTGATATTTACAGAGGCTGGTTCAACCATCGAGCCATACGTAGCTACAATTGTGGTCGGGTCGTTGTTGACAGTTGGTGAATTGTTTTCAACTTTGGTTGTTGAGCGGTGTGGCAGAAGACCATTACTCATTCATAGCACCATCTTGCTGGGAGTGTCACTCGTCGTCTTGGGAACGTACTTCTACCTGAAGAATATAGGATGGGACGTGGAGTACTTGGGATGGATGCCTCTTGTATGTCTCTGCCTGTACAATCTGCTGCATGGGGTAGCACTGAGTCCCTTGCCTAGCACGTTAGTCAACGAGATGGTCACCGTCCATGCTAGAGGTGCAGTGCAGGCACTGTGCAATGTCTTAGGTGCTCTACTTTCCTTCGCTATCTTGATGACGTACCTGCCCATGACAAATGCGATAGGACAGCATGGTTGCTTCTGGTTCTATGCTGGAACGTGCTTCGTGGGAGCTGTCAGCATGTTTCTCACTGTTCCGGAGACGAAGAACAGGAGCATTGAGGATGTCATCGAGCAGCTCAAGGGCGACCATTACATCAGATCTGTCTTGTATGACACAAGAGAATCAGGCAGGTCAACAAGGATTACAGCTTCAAGCACTGCGCCTGTTTGAAATCATTTATTTAAATTAAACCATTTTTATTTTATATGAGACGCTCAGACGCAGCTGTTCTCGTTTCATGTGAAATATTAACATCTGCTTTATTTAAAGGTACTAATTTTTAGATTTCAAAGTGTGTATTAAGGTGTCAAGTCATTATTTTTACTATTTGTTAAACCATTTAATTACTTTGTGATAAAAAATTATCTACTATGAATGTGATGTTTATTTTAATGTGCTCATAAACATACAAAATCACATATTTTATTAAATATGTAAGGTACCTTACTTACATAACAACCCGTTATAATGCCACCCTATTTGTTTTAGAAATTGTAATTTAACAAAATAGGTACACCAATACGCAATTTCTACAAAAGACGTAGACTCTCTGTGTATTTTAACGAAGGTTATGTCATTCGTACAAAAATCGTTTGAGCTGTAGCTATCAGTGGTAGCTATTATTAGGTGTAAGTTTACAAAACTCGTTACTACTGGAAACCACTCGCTGTAACAAAATAACTTTGAGAAAACAATTTTTTTTTTTGCGACAGAATGTAGGAAGATATATATACATACCTTATTTGTAATATAGATAAGTTGGCTACAAAATTCAATTCATCATACAATGTTTTGACGTACATTTTGGTACACAGTTAGATACTGGAACATAAATTATGCAGTGCTAAATGATTAATAAATATATGCTTTCCTAAACACATATAAACATATTTGAAATAATCTTTCACGTAAATGATTGTGTATATACATTATATTTAGCTGAAGTCTCCCATACGCGATAAAATTTGTTTGTATAGAAATTCCATATGTGAAATATTTTATACGAGTCCCTTAAATCCGTGTTTGATTTACAGTTTTATTTTTTGCTTTCGAATAAGACTATAAACGTATATATACAAAGACCATGTGGCGCAAAATTTTTTGTATCTTGGATTATTCGTAAGAGTAGTTTTTAGTACAATTTTTTCTTCCTGCTCTAAGCGACATGAAAGTCAATGAATATGATATGATAAATTATCTTTTGAACAGTTCGTTAATTAGATACTGTCTTCGAAAATATTTTACGGCCAAAACAAGTAAAATAATTCAGCCGATTGATAAACAAATAGCGAGGATTTCTTTATAGCAATTAATGTAAGGCTAATGAATACGAAATATAACCTTATAATATGTTTACATGAAGGAATAATAGACGGGCTTGCGTACCAAAATAGGAGAGAGCTCTTCTTAAGACAAATGTTTGTTCTGTTTCATATAAGTTCAGTTAATTTTGACAGTTACTTATGGCCAGTTACTTCTAGCATAATGTAAGGGATGTTGGCACTGGAAGACAAAATTTAATGACAACTAACATTTCTTGAAACATCTACGACTCATAAAAAGAGGAACCATCATTACTAAGTTTTTACTGGTTATACGAAGTATACCTGGGGATGAAGTCTGTTTTAATATCACAAAATTAAAATAGATTATTTACAGCTACCATGATATGTTCGTAACAACGTATAATTCCCTCCATTAGAAAATGCACAGCAAATGGGGGCTTATTTATTTTTTAGGGAATGTAGTAAGTGTTTTGTACAAACATAGACGTTTCCTGTCCAGATATTAGTGCAATTCTTCAGCAACTGTCTTCTAAGGTCCTATTTAGAGGTTTGTACTTACGGGTTCATATATTGCATTTACGTCGCCCGTGTAATTTGTTTTCAAATTGCACTTAACTGCAGAGGTAGATATGTATTAATAAGTCAGTTAAAATGTACCTAGAGACAGTTTAATTTGCTGTACCAAGGGTACGCACAGGTTGTCTCTTAGTGCATATATGTGAGAGCAGCTGTATCAATCCCTTTAGAGTAGCTACAAAATAATATTTTTATTAGTGTGATACACTGAGCAAATTGTACAAAAATTAAATATAGTGTAACGGTAGCATAGACACTTTGTTTCATGGTGCTAGTTTCACCATGCCACTCAGTAATTTGGAGTGAGAAGACCATTCCCCAAAAAATAAATGAGTGTAGCAGTTAATGATATCGTTGGCAGATGCATTTCTCTTCAAGAAGCTGAATATAAATGTGTTTTCCAACCTGGAAAACCTGGTTAAGTGGTTGGATTTAGCATGGATGATTCCAATGTCAAACAGTTTTCTAACTAACTAAAATTTAATGCGAAGGTAGTACTTTCTCAAGAAGAAGAAAATTATTTGGTTAAGACCATGGCCTTTCATTTATTTCAAACAAATGCAAATGACTCAAATATTTTTCTGACCAATTGCTTTGAAACAATTTAAGACTGTGTACAGTCATACGATACACAATTTTGCCAGAGAATTTTTAATAATTATGTACTGTTTGCTAGCAAAAAATAGTTTTCCTTCATTTTGACTTATTTTGGCAACAAAATATGTGATATTTCAGGGGCAAACATCTAAAAATTATTTGGTATATTGCAACGAAAAAATTTAGATACAAACGATGATACATAAATGTGAAAACTGTAAGAATGAATTATGTATACATGTTAATTTGCGTTTAAAAATATTATTAAAACCACTGCAAAACTAAGGAGCGAAGCCTTAAGAGGAGTCCTTCGCGGTGTCATATTTCCACCTTTGACGCGTGGTAACAGCGTAGCGATAAGAACCAGTGTTCCACGCTTGACGAGAAGCATATCGCCTCTATTCGCAGCGCGCCAAACTGGCGTGCAAGGTTTCCGTTGTAGTCTTTTTACTATGGGACTTTAAGCGGTGGCCGCAACATTTTATTTTGGAATAGTATGAAGTAAAGACCAACGCATGCTTCTCGTTCTGCTATTTACGAATGCAGGTAATATTTTTGAACTTACAACAGTCTAAAAAACCCGATTTTAGCCATTTTGAGAGGCCCGAAAATCATGTTTCTAACAAGCGTGCTGCATTTTTGAAAAAATATAAGCATGGTTTCAAGTGTGTGTTCTTTTCGTAGGTAAACATAATATGAATAACTTTTGCGGTTTCGCGTAAAAATGTGTGCGCATGACACGCTGCAACGCCGTCCACGCGCCAGTCGAGACCTTTTTTTGTTTGCGTCATAACTACTCTCTTGGGTAATTTTTTGTAACTTTAACCTAAGTACCTGGAACAACTCTCCCGGATGCACTGGTTCCATTCGAAGATTGTAATTTGTTCAACAGCTCGGCGGCTGGCTGGAGCTACAAAACTGAGATCTCGACCATGATCCAAGAAGTATTTCCAAGTTTGATAGTAAGATTCGAATGACAGAAAGCACATCTCCAGACATCGCAGGGTAGAAATTTAAAAGTGCAAAAAGTCAAGTATTGACTAACCTATTAGTCTTCGACATACACACAGAATATGCTCTTCACGTATTACAGATATTATGAATGTCCAAAATCTCAAAGGTAGCAAGCGCTGAAGCTACTGCATATAAAGCATCAAAGATGAGTTCAGCCTGGAATCAGAATTTGTAGTTGCTAGACACTGCTTTAATGTAACTGATGTGTACTTCGATGGGGTGGATAAAACCGAAAATATAATTACACTATCATCAATTGCAAGTAAATATTTATGTATGATTATGAGATCTATCAATTATATAATTTCATTTTTGATGAAGGTTCAAAACGTGTTTGAAAGCGAGCTCCAACGAGCCATTAAAGCAGTGTGGCTAGTAACTAAGTGATTGGATCTCAAGAATCGGCGTGCTCTCGAGCCAATTACTATTCATCTTATGAGTGCATGGTAGATAAACTAACGCTTAAAACATAAATTGATTTTTACGCTTTTTGCCAATATGGATTAAATACTCAATAACAATCCCAGATAATGGTATTTTACAACTTTATGAGTAAATATTTATCCAGAGTTAATAATTCGTTACGCGTGATCTCTTGCGCTGCAGTTAAATGCACAAGTTTCCGGCGTCAGAGATTGTGCCTCAGAAGTTCGCAACACTGGAAACTATTTTGTTTAAAACGTTGGCAAAAACTATTATCTAGGATTGCTATTGTGTAATTTTCTCAAATTGGCTTCAAGAAACCTACATATTATAGATTAATGCTTTTAGCGTTGCATTATGTATCACGCCCTCTTAACGAACTCAAAAAATCATCTTAACGAAGAAGAAGAAGAAGAAGTAATATTTACCCGAGTGAAAATCTGAATATCGCAAGGAAAATTAAGAAGTAAGACCTCCAGCTCAAAACGGAAAGTCAAGCTTATGATTGTCATGAAAATGTTATTGTTTCAGTTGATGGTGATACATCACTGTTATATCTGTTATGTAGTCCGTCGCCAGAAAAAAAAATCGATGCGAACATGTACAAAATGTGAGCCCCGATTTGGCATAATACTTTTCATTCATTTCCATCAAAACAACGACATGATTTACGAATTGTGTCACCACAGTTACAAATGTTTTTTCAAACACAATCAAAAAACGTTTTTGCTTCGAGAAAAGCTTCTGATATTAAATTGTTGAATTTATATAATTCAATTACTTTATGAACGTATCTTTCATGAGTTATTTGGGCACTACGCCGAATAAGACTTCCGCAAATATCGACTTTCAATTAAGTATCGTAATGCGTATTATGTAAATTATTTCTCCGTAAGGCCAATATTTGAGAACACAAGGCATGCAAAAGTAGGTAGTTTAGCATAGTTTTCCGCGATTAAGTTAAGCTACGGGATTTAAGTTGACTTAAAAGCACGTCATAGGAGTATTACCAGAGGCCTGATACTTCGAAATATGATGAAGTACGCAGTTTCACGAAAACAGCTTAAACAATTCTTTAACTTGATAGAAATTCACGACATTAGTCGTTTGAATAAATGCACGAGAGACAGTTTACTATAATCTACAGACATTATAATCTTGCACGAGTGATTCCACTCTACTTAAAAATATTCAGCTGATGTTTACATGGGTGTAGTAACTGTGCTTAGTCTAGGGCATGTGCTGAAGAATATCCTCACAGGTGGTGAAAGGAATATTTTAACCGTACATTTTGTGTCAAATATAAACAATGGTACGTTTCCATCATTGTTCAAAATGCTCTAAGTTAAAGGCCAGTATTGTGGAACAAAAGGACAGAACTCTGAAGACTTAACTACTGTGGATATAATTTACTGGAAATGTAAATAACAAGTGGCTGGTGCTCATACTCAGAATTGTTGGCGAGTATAATGCCACTGTCTACTCAACTACACATAGGCCTATGGAGAGAGAAGAAGTGATAGACTATACCATGTATCGTACTGTAGGATTTACCTCGGCACATAGAGAAGAAACCCTCGCAAGCATGAAGTCGCTGTTAGGAAACTTGTCTGAATCTCGAAGCAGCATGTGTTCCACAAGGCATATCGTTGCAACTATGCGGCTGAATTGTACGAGGATGTGCGCATACCGCATTAATATATATTATCTGGAGGATTTGCTTGGTGGTCAAATTACTGGTGGTTTTTAAACTGCAGAGATACAGCATTTGGCGATCCATTAGGCTACGTGTTGAGAGGATAATGAAACTACGTGCAGGATAAGTTCATATATGCTGGCTTAGACACTCTAAAAAGATGGCTTTCAGGATGATCGAAAATGATGTATAAATGTCTTCAATATACAATTTGTTTTTAAAATAAATTGTTATAAATTTACTTAAATTTGTCTTTCCAATCCATTTTATTTTTTTATTTAAATGTTATTAATATGGTTTGCAGATACTCTGAAGACGAGTACTGGAAAATATTTTGCCCGTAACTCCCCATGTAGTAATCTGACACAGTGAAGATGTACAGCAGCAAACATGATCTCGTGGGTAGTTGTGGTGCTACCAGATACTGTATAGGCATGTGCATTGATACAGCGATAGAGGTTCGGGCTGCAAATAGGCCAGCGTTAGGAAACCACGGAAGACAGCAACATGCCTCACCCCCCTCGTAGTGGCGCAAAAATGAGGTAAAGTACGCCAATATAACGTCTTGTTTCCAAGTAGATCGGGTCTGTCGTCCGCTATTACTCATCCGATCTACAGCAGTCCAGCTCTCCTCCGGTGCTCGTGGGTCGAGTCACGGCTGGGGCGTGCTCGTCCGTCGATGTCGTCTACCTCATCAATCAAGCTTTCGGTAAGGTCGTCAGTTCTAATTATGTGACAGCAACTGTCGACTTAATATAATATTTTAATAATCAGTAGTATTGCGCTCCTCTCCTAAATTAATATAATAATCAGAGTACCTGCCATTCTAGTAGAGTAAATGCCCGTTCAACCAAAAATGCCACAGTGTCATTTAACCCTAAGTAACATCTAAATAAACCCTCAGTGTAGCTACCATCTGAGCCAATTCCACTGTTAATAATAACTTTGTAACAGCAACCACATAAATAAATCTATAATAATATTAGTTTTGATATAGTAAGATAAGCGGTTCTAAAGTCAGACTATGAATTCTCATAGCAACCGAAATCTAATGTTTAATTTAGCAGCTGTGTTATTCACACTCTTTAGTACCCGAGAAATTATATAATTTTAATGTAAATTTTTACAGTTATCACTTTTCATTTTCTCTCTTTCTCTCTCTTGTATCATTACATTTCGAAATGATTTTGCTAAGAAACAATATAAAGTCACACAAAATGCTCATTTCATAGTCACATTTTTTGTTACTTTAGTGGTGATACCACTGCACAAAAAGTTAAACAAATGAAACAGTCACAGTTTGCGAATACTACAAACTATCACAATTCACTTCTGGTGAATATGTGTTCACACATTTTATCCCGTTGTGTGGGCTACAACTCCGCCATACGTGTGACCTATTAATAAAACATTACACTAGTACTGCGTAGCACCCAACTCAAGAATTATAAACTATAATTCTACGAATGTTTCACCCTTGGTTGCCAACTCCAGCGCTAATAGGGTGGCGATTTCCAGAACCAAGTTGATATGTGCAGCACCTACCTTCGCGGCTAAATCCAAAACCCAAAAATGGCTGCGCCCAAATATTAAAAACTTATTACAGTAAAAAAAGGATATTTGAAAACCAAGACATCAGGTTAAACAGAAATGATTACTGGGTAAACTAGATGGCAGCCGGTGAGGTGGCGAAAACGAATAATTAGGCTATTAAACCAGATGGCGAATGACAATACAACTCCCGAGGTCAAAGGTTACTGTCAAAAGCGAGGCCATAGGTTAACATAAGTGTAAAGGTCATATCCAATATTGGTGCAAAGATGGCCGTTGAGTGACAAAGATATCGGCTGATAACTCTGCACCTCAGCTCCCAGCCCCATATGCCACATATACTTGTTTTCTACTACTTATAAACAATATTCATTTTTCATTTTCAGACTTGAGGTCCGAGTGGTAAGAAAAAAAAAGAAAATGACTTTGGTATAAAGGGGAATGAAATTATACAAAAAGGCAACATAATAAACGGTGATTATAATGCTGCGAAACTCTCTAATACGTAACAGGTAATTACTAAGCAGTCTACAATAAGTCCTTGTATTCGTTAACAAAAAACAATAATTATCACGGGTGTATCCTTATTCCGAAGCCTTTACCTAGCTTCATGCCGTCAAACGTGCAAAAGCAGGGTGCATGTGAACCCTATAAAATTCCCTTCATTAAAGTGCATCAGAGATGTACAGTTCGTAGTTTCTTCGTCTCGAGTAATTTATGTTAATATTTTATTTACACTGTATTTATTCAAACACAATACTGAGTGAGATTGCCCCCAAAATACTCTCCAGCTTATTTTGCGTGTGTGCCTATGATATATAGCTTATAAACATATATATGTATGTATATATATACATATATATGTATGTATATATATATATGTATGTATATATATATATATATATATATATATATATATATATATATATACACACACACACACACTAGCAGTGCGCCCACGGCTTTACTCGCGTGTGTTACGCATAGCAGTTAACACTTGCTTTAATTGAAAAAAAAATATGTGTACATCAGATAGGTATTCAGTCATCAAATGTAAGAAGGATCAAGCTGCTATTAGAACTAACTCTACAGCGGAATATGTAGCTACAGCTGTCCACGCGACTACGCCTGAGCTTCATTTATATTCACAGCAAAGTTGACGTTGTAGGGTAATTACAGACTTTTCAATGTAAGGTTGTAATCGAATGAAATACGTAGTTTAGGTGGCATTAAGACTGATTTCTCCTGAACACAATCGTTGGTGATAGCGCCGTCAGTAACAAACCTGTTTTTAAAAACCTTCAAATGAAGTCAAGTGTCACTGGGCAGTTTTGGCGGGATAATGTTTCTCAACCTTGAGGTTTGTGAGATGGTACTTGTTGTTGGCTGACGCTGTCGAGGAACTTGGACCGCATAATATATTTTTCCACTACTGAACGACTTCATCCAAATTGCACTAATTTCATCTGTCTTGCAGTTATTATGAGTCAGAATTGCACATTTGCACAGCCTTTTAACGGAATATGAGCCCAGAAATTCCCGAACAATAGACAGGAGCTACAAACAGTAGCGTCCCGCAACGTCAAAATTGGTCATGAAAACTAATTTTAAAAAAGTATTAATTTGCCTAGGCTCATAGAGTTTGTAAAATATGTCTTGATAAAATTGTAGTACGACAACACCTCAATACCTCTACTGGTTAGGTAGGTATCATCGGCTGCTGGAAAACCTATTTTATGTATACAATATACATTTTCCTCCCCTTTAGGTGTTGATATTCAAAAAATTTTAATTGAACATCTTAAATATTTGCACAAGGATCAAAGTGAAGTGAAAATTACGACGATAGCCATATTAGTTGATGCAAAATCGATCACTCATTAAAAAATTCTATCACCCCTTTAAATATTGAGGGTTTCAAATTTGAAAAATTCTTTAAGCAATTTTGTGGTCATTTACATAATAATCTTGAAGCAAAAAAAAACTGAACATCTCGATTGATTCGATATATATAGAGGATTTATCTAAAACACGTTCCAGGTCTTTTCACCCCCTATGAGATTGAATCTCTAAAAATTCTTGTATGACATTTTAGATTACTTAACTGGTGTCTCTTCGATGTGAAAATCCCGACATTAGCCTGTCGGGTTCAAAATATATCGACAATTAATTAAAAGCACATTTCATCACCTCCTTAGGTGGGGAATTTTGAAGAAACCTGAAATTGCTTTTCAGGTACTTGAGTAAGCACAATAATCTTAAGCAAAAATCCCGTCGCTGTAAAAAAAAATCAAAGGGCTCGATATATATATATATATATATATATATATATATATATATATATATATATATATATATATATCAACTGTATATCGAAAGCATAATTTAACTTTTTTTCACATCTATGGAGCCGAATTCGGAAAATATATTTTAATGGTACTCGAGATATTTAGAAAAAACTTTAATCTATACTGTGAACAATTTGATATCTTGATTGGTTCGATAGCTATATAGGAATTATCGAAAACACATTTCACGTATTTTCCCCCCTTAATTAAAGAATTTCGAAACGTCTCGGAGTCCTGTCATAGACACTTGTATACGTAACCAGTTGAAGTTAAAATATCGATGATAGTCAATTGTGTTTCAGTGATATAGACGATTCATTAAAATCACATTTTGCCCGTTTTTAGTTTTGGGTATTTACGTAAGCAATATTTTGAAGCGAATACCAAGTATCTATCCCGATGGATTCGATAGATATCGGTAGCTAATATGAAAAACTTTTTAAGTTTTTTCTTCCCCTTAAATGTTGAATTTTGAGAAATCCTTAAATTGGCTTAAATGCATTTTTGTGTGTGTCTTATTAGAGTAGGATTCACGATGACAGGCCGTCGGGTTTGAGCTCTATCGACGTTTCTCCGGAAATACATTTCACCATTTTTCGCCCCCTTACAGACTGAATTTCGAACAATCCTTTCTTAGTGTTTGTTTACGACCTGAGGGAAACTCGCACAAAAAAATTCACGATTCTAGGTTCAGTGGTTTGGGCTGCAGTTTGATATGTCTGTCAGTGAGTAAGTGTTCTCTTTTATATGTATATATATATATATCTGTATATATATTTATATATTTATTTATATATACATTAGAGGTCCCCAGCGGCTTTGCTCGTGAGTATTATTCATAAGTGATAATATTTTCTTGAAAAACCTCTTTGTACACAAGATTGGTACTTCAGTCGTCAATTGTTAGAATGACAAAGCTGCTAGTTGAGCTAACTCTGCAGCAGAATAAGTAGCTATAGCTGTCCACGCAAAAATCAGTTTTAAGTTTATCCCTCCCAATAACAGTGCCTTCACATCGGCCTTATTTATAGCACTGCAAAGTTGACGTTGTGAGCTAGTTATAGACTCTTAAATGTAAGATGTTAATCTAATGAAAAACGTCTGATACCCTGTGCACAACCATTGGTGACGATGCCCTCAATTACAAAGTTTCAAAATATTCACTTGAAGTTTAATGTTATTAAGAAGTTTTGGCGGGAAAAGGTTTCGCGGAAACGTATTTAGTGCCCCATCTTTGAGAATAGTGAACCTCTTAATTCGGTCTGCCTTGCAGTTTTTATGTCAAAATTTAACGTTAGCACGTAGCTTTTAACGGAATTCGAGCCCAGAACCTCCCGTAATATAGACCTGAGCTACAAACAGCTGCTACACGTAACGTCGATATAATTCATGAAAACTAATTTTATTTAAGAACTAAAATATACATGTCCTGGGCTCACAGAGGTTGTATGACACTACATCTCGATGGGTTACTGTAGATTGTAACTCCCGTATAATTTATGTATCGCTGGTTGTACCTACTTTCCGGATCGTCTGCCTTAAAAGTTTACAAACTTAGTTTTATTCATAAAAATCAAGTTAGCTTATACATTAAAAAAGCTTACATATTATTTTTTAAATACTTACGTACGCATCACTCTGACGCGAACACCTCAATATCCCAACTTGTTAGATAGATATCATAGGTTAATGGAAAACCAGTTTTATTCTTTTTCACCCCTTTAGGTGTCTAATTTCGGAATATTTTAATTTCACATCTTAGGCATTTTTATAGTTATCTAATTGAAGTGAGAATCACGACGGTAGCCCGTTTAGTCGAATCAAAATAGATCATTAACTATAAAATACATGTGACCCCTGCACAGTACTAAGAATTCAAAGATTTTAAAACCCTTTTGCAATCATCCTGAAGCGAAAAGTACCTTTATGTCTCCACGGGTTCCATAGATATAGCGTATTTATCTAAAACACATTAGAGGTATTTTCACCTACTAAGAGAGTGAATTTCGTAAAACGTTTGAATAACATTACAGAATACTTTATGGTGTCACGTGGATGTGAAAAACACGACAATAACCCGCTGGGCTCAAGATATATTAACAATATATTAATTGAATACACATTTCACGACTTTTCACCTATTTTCACCTCCTTAGGTAGCGAATTTCGTAAATTCGTGAAATTACTTTTCAGATATATGAGTGAGTATCAATCAATCTTAAACAAATATCACGTCGCTGTATAAAACATGTATTTGGTCGATATATATCGACTATGAAACGAAAACACATTTTAACCTTTCTTTTACCTCTTTGAGGCCGAATTCGGAAAATATTGTTACAAATTTAGCACAAAGATTTTATGTGTGGGCAATTCCCATGAGTTCTTTGGGATAGAGGTCTTATAATTAGAAATAAAAGAGTTAAATTAAGTACTGGATTTAATAGCTCACAAAGTTACGAAATACACTAAACCGTATTTAACTTTAACTCTCACAACACAATTAGTTATGCACACAATTACTCCTGTGTCACGGACACGTTAATTGGACACGTTAATTGGACAATTAAAGCACAAAAAAGTCTTTCATCAATTAACTAAACACTACAAATCACAATAAAATTCAGTCATATATCCAATCAACAGTCTTTCTAATAAGGGCAATGTACAACCTTATCAGTCCGAAGTGGTGATGGCTCACCATGTGCTGCGCAGCACCCCGAGTGCACCGCTGTCTTCACTCTTGAGGTCTTCAGTTCGACTCCCGTCACGCACCTCCTCTTCGCCTGTCAGCCCGCCGCAGCAGTCTTCTTGTTTCGCCAAACACTGCTCCGAAGGTAGCCACCTGCTGCCTCACAGTAGATTCTGACGCCACCAAGATGTCATCACCAGTCTCTCTCCACAGGCGTAGCACCTTCCTCTAGCACTACCAATAGCGAACTCTCCCCAAATGTGCCGATTCTGCGTTTTTATACTCCTTGAAACAGTCGGGGAATAACCGCATTACAGGGGTCTATAAATAAACATTACAACATGTTTTGGACATTATTTGAGTCACATAGGCCGCCCTCGTAGCTTCAGCGTGACTTCCATCATGCAGCCGCTAGTCTATGAGTCAGGGACCAGTCCACAAAGTGTTACGAAACAGCCGCCGACCACCGGCCTTCAGACACATGGTACGCAACACTGCCCCCTCCTTAAGTCTGTTCGTCCCGAACAGACACAGCAGCCGCAGGTCCATTGTAGAGGGTCAATCTATCGATGTGTACAACTTTAGGTCCTCTCGCCCGAGAGCCTCGACGAACAATCCGAAACACCACATCATTGATCTTCACTATTTCATAAGGGCCTTCCCTATTCTTCTGCAGCTTGGGACAATACCCCTTTTTTTCTCTGAGGGTTGTACAACCACGCCAGTTGTCCATCTTGGAATGTTTCATCTGGTGCATTCCTATCGTAGCGAGTCTTCATCCTGTTGGTGTTGATCCTAAGGTGTCGCCGGACAAAGTTGTGAGTGTGAACCAACTCGCGACGTAACTCGCTGGCATACACTGGAGATGCAATCTGGTCTTCCTCCGCCGGTAGTCCGAACATCAGGTTGCTCGGGAGACGGAGCTCTCTTCCAAACAGCATCCTTGCTGGAGTCACCTTAGTTGCTTCGTGGATGGCAGAGCGGTATGCTAGCAGAAACAGTGGTACTTTGGAGTCCCAATCCTTTTGATTATCGGATACAAAGATGGATAGGTACTGCTCCAGGGTGCAATTTAGGCATTCGACCATTCCATCAGACTGTGGATGTAGAGGAGTGGTTCGGGTCTTTTTTGTACCCATTATCTTCATCACTTCATGGAAAAGGGCCGCTTCGAAATTCCGCTCTTAGTCCGAGTGAAGCTCCAATGGCACCCCAAACCTTAAGAACACATGTTCGACCAGTGAAGGGACCGAAGATGTCAACCGCCATTTTCTCGAATGGGGCACCAACATTGTACTTCTGGAGACGACCTCGGCCTCTGACCCTCGGACCTTTCTTTGCTGCACAGTCGTCACACATTCGGCACCATCTGTCGACATCTTCACTGCAATGAAGCCAGTAAAATCTCTCTTGAACCTTGTTGAGTATCTGATTAACACCGAAATAACCACCTGACACTGAATTATGGAGCTCCTTCAGTACCTCTGGGACTTTATTCTCTGGGAGGACCAACTGTAGGTGTTCATGTCTGCCATCCGCACTCTCCCAGTTCCGGTAGAAGACACCATTCTTCAGAAGAAGTGAATTCCACTGTGCCCAATATGCCTTAGTTGTAGCACTCTTTTTAGATAGCTCCTCCTGCCATTCTGGCCGGTGGTCCTGCTCTTCCCAATCCAGTATTGAGCACAAGTCCGGGTCATTTCTTTGTTCTTCTCTTATTTTGTCATCAGTCCAGGAGCACTTCCCATTGGCCGTTGATGCCTGGAGCCTTGTTATTCTGACATAGCGCACCCATCCACAAATAAAATAATAGGGTTTTCGCTTGAAGTCAATTGAAAAACGCTTTCTGCGAAAACACTGCATGCTAGTTTTGTACACGGAGCCTAGAGGCGATGAGGTGTTTGACGAACGTGTTATATTCGACATATTGCATTTTTCGTCTCTGTACTTCAAACATAATAAGGCTAGCGTCCACTAACTCTTAAACGCTTACCAAAATCTCTCGACTTCACTGTGTTTGTATTGACTTCGTGCACTCTAGTAAGAAAATGTAATAGAGTAATGAAACTAGCTGCTGAGAGAAGTAGTGGTAAATAAGTAATAATAAGTTGTGAGTAAACCAAAGGGCAAGTCATAATACTTCAGGTGGAAGACTTTCAATCTGGGAGCCCGTGCACTGTAAAACATTACCATACCAAAGTATAGGAGTGTTATTAAAGTTGGTACGATCAAATCGTTACCTACACATTAATGGTAGCATTACTGTACATTATTAGGTACAGTCAAATATATACTGAGTTACCAGACGACTTGTACAGTAACAATGCTCACCAGTTGCACTCTTCACAAGCTGAAGGATCATAAGTGTCCATATTGTGTATATGTTAGTAACTTCCACTACTATTTAGGAAACAATTTTTTTTTCAGCGTACGCATACAACATTCTCTGAGGAGTGACGTGAAGAAAGGTTCTACAAATAGAGCAGAGACGGAATGCAAAAGCGGGGAAAACAGGAGCTCTCCGAGAAAATACCTCTAGCCAACGACAAGATCCACCACGTTTCCCACGAATTTCCTCGGATGTATCCAAATTCCCCCCTCCTTTTCCGGCACCTCTACATTTAAGGACTTAATTTCATGTCATCATTCGGGGCAAGCAGACAGGAGCCCTTGAATAAGTCTGCATCCGAGGAGCCATATTCTGGCCCTTGGGTACCATTCTTATATGGTAATATACAGCCTCAGTTTTGAATAGTGTCAGTCTCGTTATGTTCCAGTGAACTTCGCTTCGTTATCTACGGGGTTCGGCTACGGTTGGACGGCGCCCATACTGCCGCTTCTCCAATCAGAAGACTCTCCAGTCGGCATTCCTCCCCTGACAGACACCGAGGCTTCTTGGATCGCACGCTGTTGCTGTCTGCCAACTCCGTGACTCTCCTTCTGTGCGGCAGGTAAGATCACATAACTTTACTCTCTTAATTTACTAAAACATTTTCCTTTGCTGGTCATTATTGTTTTACGTTCCTAGCTTCTAGTAATCTAAATAATACATGGATTAAAGTTACAGAAAAAAAACTCATTCAATCAAAGGTTCAAATACAAATTTCAAGCAAAAATTATGTTCTACGTACTATTGACATATGTACCATCTAAGAAAAAGAATTTCAAAAACTCTTATGCATTAAGTAAAACATATGCCTTAAAATATTTACTTTTAGACATGTTCACTACCCTAGAAAAAAAACTGCAAAAATAATTACAGAATGTAAATTTGTCGCTGGACTTGACACGATTCTTAAACTATACTCGTAGGCAGACGCTATTTCGACGAGAAGAGTGTTTAGTTACCAGTACCGTGTAACACAAGGTAAAGCACAAATTGGGCAATCCCAGGTGAAACAGTTAAGTCTTCTTGAGGCTTCGTGCTGTAAACGTTTTAGAAACAAAAATTACGTAGCTAGAAAGTATTAATTAGTTTACCAATTCCTGAAGTTAATTTTATTGTACTAACTATCTGCAAAATTATTCAATTTTTAACATTTTCGTACATCTAAAGAAAAAAATATTTCATCTTATGTAAAATCGAGTTAAACGTAATAATCTCAAACCCCTATTTACTAACCATCACTCAACGACAGTGATGCTGAGGATCTCGGCAGTACAGTTATTATATCACTCGCTTCAAAGAGAGACGTCCCGTGTTTGATTCTTTGTGAGGTAATTTTAAATTTTCGCATGAAGGAAACGTGGATTTCGGAAACCAATCCATATTCTCCTGACATCAACACCCAATGTGTTCTCAAGGACAGATGACAAAAATAATTTTTGTACACTTTTCTATTTCCAATAATTCGTGCCTTCTAATAATGCTAGGGACTTGTGGCAGTTGTCTATTTGAATAAAATAATAGACGTTTAATTTTTTTTCGAACGCGTATTACGAAGATAAGGCGAGAAAGTAATAAAAATATTCCCTATGAAATAAGTGACTTAACCCTGAAAGCCTTCATCCCGTTATGTCAAACCAACTGAAGAAAGTTAGAATTTAACATAACGAATCTCCTTCCAAGTGTACGAGTTATCATTTCTGGTATCGGGAAAGGGGTACTTATAATTGTATGTGCCAGTTATAATTATTAATTTACTGAAATAATGTGGATATCAATACTGCTTGTATTATTTAAAATGTTACATTAAAAAAATGTGTGCATGACTGTGTATTGCAATTAAAATTGAATTATTATAATTACTATCTTCTATTTAATATTATATAATAAGTATTCTGTGATATATAAATAGTCAATTATTAAATTGTTTACTACGTCTCATATCTGAAACGCTGAGTAAAGAAGTAGTAAGAGGAAGTTACATAAATAAAAGTATGTAGTCAAGAGAAATTACGGGACGAACACAAGGAAAAGATAGGCTCTCTAGCTCACCATATAGGGAATCGGAGGCTAGTCGTACTCAGTTACAACTGCCCAAAGGTCAACTGTGTCGCAATCATGGACCCACAGCTGAAAGTCCAAAACTGCTCCTACTGCCAGCTCGGCCAGCAGAGCAAAAGGAGCGGTCCCTCTAAGCGGCCTAACCCGCAGAGACCAAATTAGCACGCCGGACGCGCAAATGGAAGAAAAATGAGGAAAAGAGAAGTGATATCCTAATGATGCGGACTCACTCTACTGTAAAGGTCCCTACCTCACAGTTTAATCACCCGTCATATACATACGTCCATGCTGCTGTAACAGGTATGTCGAGTCTGCTATCTCAAGATTGTCTAAGTCCTGGACCACAGTTCTAAATGAACACAACGACTCTCATTCTAAGTGCTAGTGTTGCCTCGTCTCTCTCGGGAAAGTGATAGTGAAAGAATAAATGAAATGATGTGAAGTGAAAATAATAACTTAACATCTTCTAACAAGTGGGATGGTAACGTAAAGTTAAGTAGTCAACCTGGCCTCAAATCACAGCTCGGCTCAAGTCGGCAGCAGTGTAAGCTGAGTTGCGAATTCCTTGTATATGAGTCGCCGGTGCCTCCACCAGTGTTGTAAGCTTTGTTACTTTACTTATATATTTTTATACATGTTTTATAGTGGTTGGGTGGCTGTAGTCAGAGGTGAGCACATTATACTGAAACCAGTTATGTGGTTAAGTTAACGGAGAGGTTTACAGTTACATGAAATATGTTAATCTAATTACTGTGGCTTTACTCTACATAAGTTAGTTACAAAATGCTACTTGGTTGTTCTACATAATTAGGATAAGAAGTGAGCGGCAATTAAAATATTTATGTTGTTCTACTCTATGATAGGTGACCCCTTGGACACCTTAGACCTCACCGTTAGCATGATCCCAAAGGCTAATGATGATTGTGTTGGCTATCGACGGACGGCGGCATGTCGTGGGTCTCGACCCAGAACCATCCTGGCGAGGTGGTGACAGCTGGAAGGCTTGAAGGAGACTGACTTCGATTCCTCTGATACATTGCATTATACTGTCACACTTCAGTGCAGGTGGGGAGAATCGCTGAGACCCACGTCTTGTGCAACTACTTACCTGATTGCACTGCCATCGTCACTAGCCTGTCCTCCAGGCGAGGCTCTTGGTAATGTGAAAAGTACGTTATAATTCGTGTAAAATAATAATGTGCTGCAAAAATTATTTACTGGAACACCTAGGTGTGAAGGAGTAAAATCTGTAACTTATCATCCACCTCGAGAAATCTGTCGCAATTTAAGGCGATTTTATGGTGGAATATTATAACTAAACTATTATTTTTGGCGTAATAAGTTTAATTATTCCATACATGTAGAAACATGCTACTTTATACCAGTTTTTTATATATATATATTTTTCAGCTGGTATTTGAGTGAAAATTTAGTTACGATATTAGAAATTTTTTACATATTAACTAAGACGCGTACAAAAAATATGAAAAGTTCATAGGAAGCGCCACGGTGCGTAGAATAGGTCATAAATTTTTGGTATAATTTACTGCAGTGGTGTCGCGAAACGAGCCAGTTGAGTGACAAGTTGCGTCTGTCGTTAGTGCACTGTAGCGTGGCTAACGGCGCGCGGGTCTCTGCCGTGTGACGTCATGTGCTGGGGCTGGACGGCTGGCAGCCCACAAGCGTGCCAAATGCCAGACACCCCCACCCTCCTCCTTCAAGGGTTCGCCAAACCGCGGCACGCTCTGCGCATGCGTCAGCCAGGTCATACGGGCTGCTCGCCGCACAGCCCTGCCTAGTTCAGACCGCCCGTGGCAGGAAACGCGTATACAAAACTTTCTCACATTTCTCAGCCTTCGCGATTGGCGGACAGTTTTGGCGACTAGGTAATTCAAATGATATCGTTACAAATTATCTTCAATAACACCAGCTGTGAAAATGAAAATTATTTACTGTAATTCCCAAATAGTCAGGGCGGGCTCCAGCCCTGCAGCCAAATAGCACAAACCGACACAGGTTGCATCACTTTGTGGTGGCGCTAAGTAAACTTACACAGTCAATAGGTATGTCAGTAATATCATAATTAAAATTTATAAAAATTTGTTACAGAGAGATGTCGATTGTATTTGTTGTTATTTCACTAATGCTGTATTCAAATAAGAAAATACAGGGAATTACATTATAGGATTTGTTACCAACCATACAAACGGTTAAACTATTTTTAATGCTGTCTAATATGCAGTAATTGCTAGTGATGTTTTTCAAAGGTTTAAATACGTATGGTAAAACGTTTGTGACAGGGGTTTTACAAATAGTTTTACTTGTAGCTTAGGTTTATAACACAATTACATCACATTATTCTAGCTTAATCGTGAATTAGCTGAATTTTGTGAAAGGATATTCCATGTCAGTTATCATATGAGCCTCAAAAAATTATATACATAATAAATTTGAAACGGGCATTGTATCATTTTATTTTGATACAAAAAACAAATGACCACATTGGTAATGGGAATCTAAAAAAATTAATGTTCATCCAGTACACTTACTGCTGTCCTCTAACAAGTGTAACATGCTATCAGTGTGATGTTGCAGAAAAATATACGTCAATTTACGACGACAGTCTAGTAAAACACTTAATTTTACTGTAAGAAATGTCACTACACTACTTGTTTCTTTATGTCCTGGTATTCTTATAACATAAACTAAAACTTTAAAAAATTATAAAAATAAAACAGTTGATCTGGCCACTATTCGAACCTACGCCCAGCAGTAGTAGTATGATAGCTGTAGAGCGCAATAGATGACTAACTCATAGCTACGTGCAGGGTTACCAAATTGTGTACGACAAAAGTTGTACAACATTTTGCCACTTTCATTTTAGTCTCCAATTTTGCCCAGAATACGCGTGGAGTACTTATTATCCGGCCATTTCTGAACATCCTATCTATATAAACTGTAGCGTTATCTCTTAGGTATTTGAAAAATTTGGCTTTAAACAGTTAGGCGTGTAACATTTGTATAGTTCAAACTACAACGCTTTGAAACGTTAGTTTAAAATTGCGATCAAATTTTATTAGAAATGTTTTAGAGCATGTAGCAAGTTTTAGGACTAAAATAACTTACTGTGAATTTCATCAGATTTAATTGCCGTGTATTAACAAAACAGCTCCAGGTGCAAAACAGAAGATTTCGTAGCGAAGTTCACGTAAACACGTTAACAAACCTCGGTAAACTGGTAGCGTAACATCACGCTCGCGCAATGTAACCACCAAGATACGTAACACGTTAAAACCAACAGCTAAGCTACGCGAAGACAAAAATATTTGACATTGTTACGCAAGTATGTAGATATGTAAGCCTCAGCACTGTTGATTTTAATCCTTTACCTTGTTATCTTCATGACGTCTAGACGCTTGCTCTACCACTGCTGCCAACATGAAGGTGACGGTGTGGAGAACAGTTTCTCAACAGTCTACGATCCCAGCTGACGGACCTCGCACTACCAACACACAATGGCGGCAGTACCTCGTCACCATCCTAGGTAACTAACAGGTATTTATACAAATCGTATAAGGAGGGCATCCCATGGTTATTGGAACCTTGGAATCAAATTTACGACTGGGCGTCCGTAGGCAATGTTGCACAGAAAATATTTTTATGAACCGAAATTAAGTGAACAGCACGATCCATGACATTATTAATTTCTAATTATTAATGCAGAATATATATACATAACTATACAGAATGAGTTGGCAGGAAAGGTACATGCTTTGAGGGGTGATAGTACTGGCGATTCTGAACAAAATGTTTATAATAAACATATGCCCATTTCTTAACCGTTTCAGAGAAACCGAATGTAAACAAGGAACGGAAATTTGCAGGTGACGGTAAATCACGATACTGTTATCGTATGTTTTGTTTAATTATGTACATTTCCTCACAAAACATGTCCAAACATTCCACCACCAACTTCAATGCATTTTGCTCCCACCGGAGAAACCGTAGACAAACATCATGTCAGCATACTCTAATGAGTTCAGATCAGCAACATAACAGCTGTCTATCAGAGCAGCAAAATGCATTGAAGTTGGTGGTGGAGTGTTTGAACATGTTTTGTGAGGAAATGTACACAATTAAACAAAACATACGATAACAGTATCGTGATTTACCGTCACCTGCACATTTCCCGTTCCTTGTTGTTTTTATTAGGTTTCTCTGAAACGGTTAATAAATGGGCATATGTTTATTAGAAACGTTTTGTTCAGAATCACATGTATCATCACCCCTCAGAGCATGTACCTTTCCTCCCGACTCACTCTGTACTAAGTCAACCTAAATATGTGGATGTTGAAGGCAGCTTTTATTTTAGGTATTGAACACACATATAACTTACAATGAACAATTTTTTTACAACCAGCGACTGTACAGTCTGTGATGAATACCATGTTGCGTTTCACCCATCTAAGAATTGTTTCCTTTAACCCAGGGATTTTATTAAATGAAAATGGGCTTGGCCCAGTGAATGACATGGAATATGCCCTTACCTTTTTTTTTTTGTTGCATACAAAAATTGACTTTTGAAATCACCTTCCTGTAAGTGTGTCTGTAAGTTTGTGGTGTGTGTGGCCGTTCAGAAAACTTCAGAAGCCGTGGGTAGTGAACAGAATTTTATAAAACTTGATGCACTTAGATAACGTAGTAAACTCACTTACTTTTTTATGTTTACCATACCGTGTTTTATGCCACTTTTACGAACTATTTGTTCTCCAGTGTTTGAATAAATAAAACACTGCTGATATCTCTTAGTTTAACGACTCTGTTATTACTTTAGACATTGTGTACGAGCAAGGCACACAAACAGTTTTCTGTTGTGGCTTCATTCAGCTATGCCAAACATTGTACCCATTGGTACGGAAGAAATTTGGTGTTGTGTAAAGATAGTTTTTTTATAAGCATACTTAGACCGTTACACGTGCATGTACACAGTTTTAAGTCCTACTGCAGTCTTTTAAATACATGTTCTCTTTATCGAAACTTGAGAAAATATATATTTTGGTCCTTTTTAAGATAACGAAATCTTGGTACAGAAACTATGAAAGGTTTATGGCGTGTACAGGGTCACATTATACTAAATTTTGTGTCATGAACACATAGTGCCATCACTGAATGTCGCGTAAAGACGTAATATTAGCCAGAAGACAGCACACCAGTTCAACGGCTTGCACTTAGAAGGTAGGGTGATGCATGATACGCACGCTGTGTCGTCCTTAACGCTCTTCTCTTTTAGGCCTCGAATGCTCAGAAAATTCCACCGAGGCGGCCACCTTAATAAGTCTATCTTATTGGAGATTTTTGTCGCATTTAAAGGGATTGGTGCATAACTGACAATGTTATTTTTTTTCGTTTTGACTTATACGTTTAAATTTATATTGCGCATTTTACTTTTTTTTTTTCGATATTTTGCTGTGAATCTATAATTTACGGCAACTACAACAAAGGACTTATTTAAATAAATGTATTTATTTGTTATACTAAGAATCCGGAAATAGTAACGTCTTATGGAAGATAAAATAAATCATTGAAATTATTTACTTTTAGAGAATGTAAATCTCTTATAACAGCTTAGTCTTGGCTTCTGTATGTGAGCCACGTTTGATGATTGCCTTACGACTAGGGCCACGATTTTGTCGCGAAAAGATTTTTGCCCCACTTTGTTTCAGTGACTCACGTACACATCGGCAGTTCTGTTTCAAGGTTATTGGCAGCGTGTCTTTGTTCAAACACGTTTCTCATTTGACTGCACCAATCAGAATAAGAGTATTGTGACTCCGTACGTCTGTAATTTGCCAAGGCAAGTGAGAGTTAAATCATCCAACCACAGACGATGCAACAGAGATGCAAATGTGCACATGACGCATCGAAACCAAATGTTGCAAAAATCGTTTCGCCATAAAATTGTGGCTCTACTTATGACTAGAGCCAGTGATTTTTTGTGAAAAGAATTCTGCAACAACTTATTTCAGTGTCTTATGTGCACACCTGCAACTCTGGTTCGTGATTATTGGCAGAATGTAATAGGACAGTGGCGTGGCTCATTTGACTGCACCAACCAGAACAATGTTACCGTGACACCACACGCCCGGGATTTGCAGGTATAGGACCCCGAGACGTCGAACGTAAGAAACACCCAATCTCTGATCATTAGAGCCCAGAATAATTCGCGGGTTCACTGACCAGTAGGCTAGTCTCCAAGAATGTATGTTTTCTCAAGCAGACAGCAGCTGCTCATTAGCTGCTCGCTTCCACGGTAAAATGGGCATGTGATTAGTTACATTTTTGTTCTTGGCTCAGCGACTTCCAGAAGGTGTCAAAAAAGCCAAGCCCCAATTGCGAAAGTGACACGAACGTGCAGTTGCTGGAATTATAGCTCTTGTCGGAAATAAAACGCGCATTTTTCAGGGCCCTACTGACCATGAAGCAGAGAAACAGATGTGTACGTAAGGCACTGAAGCAAATTGTTGGAGAATTCTCTTCACCAAAAATCACTGGATCTACTTATGACGTTTCGGCAATCGTAGTCAGTAAACCTGGGTCTTTTTTTTTTTTTTTGCCAAAGCGTCACAAGACAATCATCTGTCGCCGCACACACCCCGAAGCAAAGACTGTACAGGCAACGGCCGTAAAACCACCAATGCATGCATGGTATTCTACGCTCAATAGCTGTCTGCCACTACACGTGGCGAGCATTCCGGACACTCCTGTTTACTAGCTGCTATCAACACGTAAACACTGAGTGTTTTCATTGATCACGTGCGTGTGCTTCGCGCGCTCTCACTTGGACGCGGATAGGCAGTAGTAATGAATGAGCAACGACACACCAATTTATTCAAATAGCCTTAAAATATTTCTCAACAATAAACAAATTTCAACTCCTGATGAAATATTTCAATTTGGTTTTCTGGTTATTGTAAATTCATTGCTGAAAACGTTAACTGGTTTTCTGATTATGAATTAGTGGCAACATTAAAGAATCCTAGTGCATATTTCAAAATGTGTTAAATATTTTTAATATACTTTTTTCTTCGTCGTGTGAGCTATAAAGGCGAGAAATAAACTTTGCTTGGCTAAGCTGAAACCACACACACAGCAATTAACGTATAATTACTTTTCTACAAATTTACACGTTAAAGATTCTGTATTGTGAAGCCGTTGTAATTTTGGTACAGTTAAAAGAAAACTTGAATGTGTAATTTCAAAATTATCGTAATAATAAAATTTTCTTATTTCAGGGCGTGAATCTGATATCCGGCACGGCCAATTTGTTATGTTTGTTTGGTTTTCCATGGTTTTTACAAATTTTGTTCATCGCAGTGCTAGCCTGGGTCTTACAGGCTACAAGTAATGTCCTCAGATGGTACGTTCCGCTCGTTCCGTACAAATAACTAAAATGTGTTAATGCTTGAGTACTATACGATTTCAACCAAAATATTTACCAAGGTGATGTATAACTCCAATTTTTGCCATTTCAAATGATTGTAAGAAATGTATATCATTAAAACTAGTATTAACTAGAAACCCAATTCGATTTATAACAACTTTAACCATACATATTTGAATAATTAAAAATACTAAAAATTGCTTTCCCCTGCTTTTTCGCCTTAAGGGCGCGGCCTACCGCAATTTTCATCATCATTATTTTATTTCTTATTTGTACCAAATTTTTTTTCTCATTGTAGACACCAAATGTGACTAAATTTGGCTCTTATGGAATTTTTTTATCTCTCATAGTTTCCGCGTAATGGCTTGTTAATGTCATATTTTGCATGTTTCCGTTTTAACTATTACACTAAAACCAATTGATATACCAAACTCAAAAAAAATCACAGTGGATAAAGACATTACAGGCTACAATGACATGCCCATAACATTAAAGAATAAAAAATATTTATTTTAAAAAAATATATTGAATTTTTAAAATTTTTACTTTCGGTTTCAGCATTTTTTTAAATTCAAATAATTTTTATTCTTTATTTTTATGAGTATGTCATTGTAGCCTTCAATGTCTTTATCCGCTGTGATATTGTTGAGTTTGGTGTATCAGTTGGTTTTTGTGTAGTCGTTAAAACGGAAACATGCAAAATACAACATTAACAAGCCATTACGCGAAAACTATGAGAGATAAAAAAATTTCATAAGAGCCAAATTTAGTCACATTTTATGTCTAAAATAAGAAAAAAAATATATCTGGTAAAATAAAAAATAAAAAATGGTTCCCTACTTGCGTTTGAAATGCTTTGCAGTGAGTTGCAAGTATTCATTTTTTGACGAAACTACTTAACGTCAATCGTAATGGTTCGTCCACGAAAAGTTCACACACTTCAGTGTACGACGCTATAAGTTTAAAAATTCGGTACGCGCGTATTAAATATGATTTTTGAACCTCCCAAAATGGGTAAAAATGGCTTTTCCAGACTGCCATATCTCGGAATATACCAACCAGAATCGAAAAACGCACACATAGAAGCACGCGTTGGACTTTATAAACTATATTTCTCACGGATAAAATGATATGGTCACCGCTAAAAGTCTCATAAGAAAATGAATACTAGTAAAGTTCTGCGCGCCAGTAGAGTGGCTTGCACGTAGGGGTGTAACTGCGTTCACGCTGGCTGGCGGCGACCATGCACTTTATCGATTTTGTGCCTCTCACGCACAAACGCAGCCTATATAGGGAACCACCTTAAGAGGAATTCACTGTACAAACAGACCATGAATAATTAAATTGCATTATAACAGTACAATACGAATTGTAGTATTTTGTGCATATTTTAAAATGGCTTACGTAGGTCAATGTGAAAGGAAAATTAGTCTACGAAGATTATACACATTCTTCGTTAGTTAGATTTGAAATGATATTACATTTTTAAGGTTTTACAAAGTCCGAGGAATACGTTATTGGCTGTTTCTCCACAACCAATCACACACACGTGCACACACACACCAACACACGTTTTTAACGGGTTCATAAACACACATATTTATATATACATTATTTTCACTTTTAGCTTAAAATCATCTAAATTAGTATTGTGTAAAATGTTTGTGTTTTATTTAGTGATAATTTATTGTAATACACTGAAAATTAACAGTACTTTTTGCTGATTTTCTTCAAGATGTGTAGCCAGATATTTAACTTTATTTTTGTTTGGTATTACAGTAAAGTTATACAATTCAGGTTTCTCTCAATTCAGTTCTGATTGCAGAACTTGTATGCTTACTTGGAAGTATCAGCGATCCTCATTCGATGAAATAGTTCTGACAGCCTCCAGTGATGTATTTCAACAACCAGTATTTTGTCACACTTAGGGCCGGTTTCTCAATGTCTGATTAAAGCCTTGGTTAGCTAATCCTATGATTATATTTAACCTATTGATTAAGTGGTGAATAAATCTGAAGTGTTTCTCAACGTTCTTTAATCTTATGTTTAGCTAAGTATCGGTTAAGGTAAATGTGGCAACCATGCAATGGCATATAAGCTTGTGATTGGCTACGGTAAAGCTTTTATTTGTTTATTTAGCTGTGCTGATTAGCAGTTTTTGTATACGTAATAAAAAAAATAAGCGGCCGCGTGCCAAAAATTTTGTTTCTGTGCTGAAAAACACGCCCGTATTATAGAATACAAAAAAAAAACTGACGCCGTAACTTGGAAGCATGAAGAAGATGCATGGAAGAAAATCGAAGTAGAATTTTATTCATCGAGAAACCTGTATGTGTGATATAACCTACACAATTATGTAACAATAACATAACCTACAATAGATATTATAACATAAAAAAATTATCGAAAAACATGTAAAGTAATCTGCAAATTTATATTAAGAACTTTTCAATCCAGATTCCTTGATCATCGTAGGTTTTATTTTTTCCGAAGAAATAAAAATATATTTTTTATTGCCATTACCTAAGATACGTAATATTACGTACATCTAACATAGGTTTCCAACCAATTATGCAAAATAATGTATGGGAGTATAGAGACATTAAAGGCATGTGACATAACCATCAATTGTTTTCAAATAACATACAAAAGAATATTACTTACCAGAACGTACTAAAGTTTATGGGATGTAAACAAAACATGCAATAAATAAGTACACACCTGTCTGTGGTCACTTCCAGCTGTACAATTTTTTCTAGTAGTGCTAGGACAGTATTTTTACTCAGCCGCAATCGCATAACAAATTCATGGTCGTATATTTACATGTGACTTGGGCGTTCCCGAAAAAGTCTTGGCCTGTTTATGAAATCTACTATTTCTTCATCATCATCTTCTTCAAACAAGAAATTTAAATCGTCTGTCATCATAACCTAAAAAAATTGTCATTGTTTATAATCTTGTTTGTTTTAAAAGTCCTGTTTAACTCTGTAATCAATACCTCTTCTTATGATTAAGATAACCGATGGTTACCGACTTCTAACCCATTGATTAATCTTAATCAGTACTTTAGAAACATATATTGTTGCTAACCATTGGTTAAATTTTAATCGAATGATAATCAGAAGAATATCAGACATTGAGAAACCGGGCCTTACACAGCAATGTAGTTATTAAACATGTGCCAACTGAGCCGTAGTTTCTAGGCAATAGAAGGTCATACAAAACTAAGTTATTAATATGGCTTGAATGCATGCCTAACCAAATTTTATTTCTACTCTGCTTTCGCTTTCTTTTCACTGACCGCAATTCCAAAAAGGCGATTTTGGTAAAAAAATGTGTAACGCCCCACGTCTTCCTTACATATTATACTTAAATCACAGATACTATTAGTACTCCATTAAGGAATTTACCCCCTACACGGAGGCCACGAGAATATTTTAAATTGGTTGATTTAATGACTTTTACCAAATATTCATCTTTAAAACTATATCTCTTGTTGATTGTGTAACATTTATAACACCACATCGATGTTTCCCTTCACCTCATTTTATCTTTTCAAATTACCGATGATAAATGTAGTAGAAACATTGTTAAAGGAATTACTACTCTTAAAAGACATGTTTATTGTGCGTTAACAATACAGAATATCTAAGCATATAATATTGTACGAAAAAGGTAATGTTCATGCCCAACGTATTATGACAGTAACGCGAGAAGCTGTGTAGTTTGAAGCTGCCATTATTATTCTGCTTTTGAAAAGTTAACTTGGCAAGTTATTGATTAAATAACTTTCTGAATTTTATTACCCTTGTGGGCTGTTTACTCGCGTTGTTTACAAATTATTTTTTTCATTTGGATGTCCTTATATTTTACAACCTATTCAGTGAAAAATGGTCTTAACATTTTAATGGTATGTATTTTGCTGGATTTCATAAATTCTTGAATACTAACAGCATGTAATAATTTTCTTTTTAGTGAACATTTCAGGATTTGTGGCCGGCACTGTATTCGGTTGGCCGGCGCCATTGCTTCCAATTCTGCAGTCAGAGGGATCCCCAGTCGGCATACCACCCATCTCTGACAACGACGCTTCGTGGTTGGCATCGATATACTGCCTGTCACGATTAATCACCATCCCAGTTTATATGTACTCCATTGATCGACTTGGATGCAAGATAACTGGATTCCTTGTCGCGGTGCAATTCCTTATCAGCTATGGAATGCTGATGTTTGCTAACTCCATGGGCATGCTCTTCTGTGGGAGGTAAGACGTTTTAAATTTTTTCTATCTCATTATTTGATAGTAATGTTAAATATACATCATCGTTCTTGAAAAGCTGAAAAACCGTTGTCTACCGAGACATCTCCCTCGTGTAGTTATTACATAAACGGTCCAGCTCCGGTTGATGCATCTCTGTCATGTGAACTACCCATCTGGGATTGTTGAATCTTTGGTCAGTTTCTTATCGTTTGAGTCCGGAAGTGCAGTTTGCTACAAGTTTTCCGTACTGGGTTTCTACCTGCGCATGTGCAGTAAAATATTGCGTGATAAGAACGAGGCATGGGTGTTTACAAAAGAATTGTTATTCTTAGGATAATATGATTGTATCATAAATATAACAGGAGGAGGGATTTGTCTCATCGTCTTACCTATAAACAGGCAAGTACAAACAAGCAGCTTGTCGAAATACCACTGCCATTATTTCATCGGCATTCAACTCTGAAACTATTATACTTCTTTCGGGCACAGTTTCCTTTAGGTTTGACGCACTCCTTTCTAGTTGATAAATGGTTTGTGACTCTATGTCAGGTTTTCAAGGGTCAGGCCGTCTGTTAGGTTTTTACCTGGAGTTAGGGTCATGCGGACCTGTTTTGGCTTTGATCGCTTACATGCTCAGAGATCTGATGAAATTCTTATAGCATGTCTGAGAATAAATGCGAATATTTCCATGCGTTTGGAAAATTATCAGGTTTAATGCTAAGACATTTACTACGTTTATATGACAATATATTACCAATAACGTATTTTCAATAATATATTAGTTACTGAACTATACATTATTTCTTTGCGTTTACCTTCTCAAATGGATTTGTGAAATTAAACTTCGTAGTTGGTCGTTCCAACAGCCGTGCAACACATCCCGATATAATTATTATGAATATACCAGGCACTGCTCATATGCAGTTAGTTACTCATAACACGCACAAGATGTTTCGTACATTTAAAATCAAATATGCAATATTCTTTCTTACGTAGCATATTTTCCAGTCACCAAATTATGTGTGTGGGTAATGTATACCTTTCAGTTTACTAGGCTTCTGCTCTTAATATTGTCCTCACGGTTATCTAAAACGATTTATGAAAGAGCGTTGCAGAAAGAGAGCTATTTATTTCCGTTCAGACGTTCTAATTCATAAATTATTGTAATTATTCGCTTGAGGCTTTCAGGTAGAAATCTTCGTACAAAACGAGACAGGGAATCACTGTTTTGTGTAGTTAAGGGGAATGATATAAGCAACTAACATAGGATAGGTGTAACGTCTCAGTTTTACGTACCATGCATTAACTGACTTTTTCTTTACAACAATACTCACCTGCGCGTTTTAAATACACACTTTTCACGCCTACGTTTTTAAGAATAATAGCAGTTCATAGAAAATTATTGTAATATATTTTCTCGATATTTTTCGCAAGTTAATCACCTTCAAGACAGCAATACTCACCTGGGCGATTTAATACAACCATTTTACAATCGTTCGTTTTTTTAAAAGCCAAACGCAGGTTGTGGAAAAAAATTTACTATATTTCTTGATATTTTTCGTTAAGTTAATAACCTGCTGTAGAGCAATACTCACCTGGGAGTTTTAATAAAACACTTTTCAAAATCCTCGTATTTTTTAAGGCTAAAAGCAGTTTTGATCACTACTTAAACTTTACTCAACGCACTGCCACCAGAAAAATATTAAATAGTTAATATTACTTAATTATATAGTATACGAATTTTAGCTAGTATAATATTGCAGGCTTTGTGACTGTAAAGTAATAAGTGTAATATGAGATTTCTGTGAAATTATTCTGACAGTGGGAATCATATTATATTTTTTTATCCCGATTGTTTGCATGAAATAAGCTACATTATAAAATGTATGTATTCATGAGTTAAATAAGGTGTGACGGGAAATTTTAATGTATTGTGTTAGTAAGAATATGTTAACGACAATGAACATTTTTAAGTATATAAGTAAATAAAACATATGTTTGTAAACTTAGCTAACATTATCGAAATAATGTTAAAGGTTTTTGGCCACGTAAATACCACGTACAATATAATACGATACACAGATTTGTAGGTATATAATGTTTATGTTTAAAATACAGTTTATGCAATGCACCAGTGTTTTAATTAGTTTCACTGAATACTTTTGGCCGTATGCAACAAACAAAATAATTTGCAAAAACAAAAGGAAATATATCGTGAACACATGCAAACTAAATGGCGTAAATGGTTGTTCCACAAGCATTACATTTCTAAGACATATAACGAAGAACCATGGACACATTTCGGTAGTTCTAAATTTGGTTCTTTCGGTTAGGTTCTGTAATATCTATCAATTCAGACATAGGAATAGGATGTTGCCAGCCATTGGGAGTAAGAAATATTACCGGACAACATGCGGCCGTAACTAAATTTTTGTGTTTATCCTCATCATCGTTATTTATCCTAGTAATTAAGGCACGTGTAGTTTTCGTGATTGTTTCCTAAAAAAAAGTTAAAGGACTGTCGATCTTGTACGTATGTACGACTTTCCACTTCATTGTGAGGTTTGATTTTTTTCCGGTATTTTTCTATATATAGGAGTAAACCAATATCGAAGGTCGTGCAGAATGAAACTTAATATGGGGGTTTTAACATTCACAACTTTTTTAATTGTGCCAAAATTACACTTTTTAAATTATAATTAGGATTTCTTGCCGTATGAGTATGACACAATTATTTGTCTTACTGTTTTGTTTGTGTACATTTAACAAATAACAAACATAAAAACTATCAGTTATAGTGCCCAATCTGAGATAATATGTTGATACTAATTTAAGATGTCAGTAGTTGAAAATGAGATGTCTTGTTACATCATAATGATATAGGATACAGGCAATGCCATTTGCTTTTCACTGTCCCTCACCGATTAGGTTTAAAGCCTTAAGAATATAAGATATTTCGATTACCGAATTAAGAGTTTTAACTTTTTCTCTCTGTTAGCTGCAACGTGTTGCTTCTAAGACATTTGTGTGTTGTTGCAATTTCACCAGGATTTTATATACTCGCTCGCTTGTCTGTTCGTTCAACGTAAATGTTGCAGTTGGTTTTAAACAAACTTCTCGATGAACTATAGCGACTTAACTTTAAACGTAGCTCAGATCTGGATGACAATACAGCATTCGAGTGAATGTAGTGAAAAGTGATTTAAAGGATACATACATACATAGGTAAACTAACTGCCCGATGAGCTAGGTGTTGGAACTTTAAACATAGTACGGAACTGGATGACGAAATACGACATTAATTCGTTTTCTTGAATGTTTGTCTGATTGTTTCTCTACTCGATACAAACATTGTTTGTTTGAAATCGACTGCAAAATTTTACAATTACAAGTATAAACAATAAAAAATATTTAAGTTAAAAAACTATATACCACAGTCCTTAAAAAATATTGATAGTTAAAAATACGATGTCCAATGAAAAAACTTTGATTATACAAAACGAAAAAGGCAACACTTGATAAATTATCACAAGTATTTTCATACGAAAATATTTTACACTTTAAGGCGTACTAAATGTAGTATATAAATTTTTATTTGTGTGCTCTGTCAACATTTTTTGGAAAACAATCCATCTGCCTGTTCAAATTTGTGTTTTATCTCTCTTTTTCGTTAGTATGTTGCATTTATACGTCAAGTAAATTTTCGTTTTTCGTCGTTGCAATTGATCGAATTTCTCTTAGATTATATTTTATTGTTGGCCTGACTGTCTCAGAGTAGGTACCAAGGTTTTTTCCAAATAACACTTGCGCAATGGCGTGTTAAGACAAACACATTAAATTTCATAAAGTCTCATTGCAGCATTGCCTCAGACATCCCATTGTAATAAGGTGTTTCTTATACGCATGTGACTACAAACATTTATGTGCAACTAGCTGGTTCTCACAACGTGGTTTGCGTGGTTATCAATTTAATGCGATAGTACTTCTGGAACAAAAATGTTTTAAAAAGTGCTAATTAGGGTAAAATCATATTAAGAGTCATTAATGTCCGTTTTACAAATATTTTGAAAAGGAAAATTATTCCACAAATTTTATTGTGCGTCCTGTTCTGCCTGCGTAACACGTTTACCCCCCCCCCTCCCGCCAACCAAGAATGGGTGGAAATAAACTTTTTATTTTATTAAATTAAAATCTTTTTGTACATCCCGTAATGCCCCTGTAACCAACTTTGACCCGCCTTGCTGCAAACGTTAGTCATTTTTTTTTAGCTAAAAACTTCGCGGGTGCACCCACAGCCACTCACCAAATTTTTATAGTTTTTTTTACTTAGTTTTTCGGTTATCCCATTCTGTCCCTCAACTCCGTTTGCCCCCCCCTCCCCCTAACGCACTTAAAAGTAATGAATATGTGAGATATTTTGGGTAGTGCTTGACATTGGGATCTTTAGCACTAGTAAAGGGGGGGGGGGGCATTTATGTGAGAATGGAGCAGCGCCGGAATGAAAGGGCGGGGATCCATAAGTTCCACGAAAAAAAAACCGTCGATGAACGGTATCGTGCGGCACGATTGACACATACCAAAAACCGGGGACCGACCCTGCCGGGAATCGAACACAGTTCACCTTGGTGGGCGGCGAATTGTCTGACAGTATTTTTTTTTTTTTTATGTTTGGTACAATGGCAAGGCTAACGCCTCGCCACTGCACCAAACATTCCCAACCCCTTTAAGTTCGTTAATGAATGCATTCCCCAGTAACTTTGTAGAGTGTAGTTGTCGTTGTAATTGTAAGTTGTCTTCTGGCACACAGACAAGACGAACACAAACACCCAGTCCTGAACCCGAGGAAGTGGTTGTAAATATCACCTCCCCGGCCGGGGCCCTTGCCTCAGCAGCCAGGAGTGCTAACCACTGTGCCAAGTGGTCGGACTCCATTTCGGCCACCGCGGACACTTAAAAGTAATAATTCAAACATTGTTCACTACATTCATGCGTATCCTGCAAAACAGACATTTAGTGTTTAAGAGAATTTTGATGGTAAACGTGATATACGTGGTACGATGGCTCGTTTACATCTATTGCTATTATTGATGACAGTGTCCTCTATACATACCGTATTAAGTTAAATGAAAATTAATAAAACATTCAGTCGCTGGGCAAGTAGAGGTCATACAACCACGTGTAACGGCGTAGTTGCAGAATGTTAACTTTTGTATAAGTTACTTCTCTTATGCTGTACTAATTTTTTTTTAATTTATTGATTGATTGTCTGCTTTTAGAGGTTTACAAACACTACATCCCCACCCTTCACCTACAACCCAACCTGGTATTTGAGAGTTAATTTTTCGTAACAAAAACAGAGCTAATTATTTTTTGTATTTACATAAGCACCATTCTGAAGCAAAAAAAAAATCAATATCTCAACGGTTTGGGTAGATATCATAGGGGAAATGAAAACAAATTGTGTGCAATTGTACCTCTTTAACGATCGAACATTGCAGAATCTTACCACCAGGTGTTAAATATTTGTATAATCATCCAATTGAGGTAAAAATTACGCCGAAAACCCACAGAGTTTAAGTGTAATCGACCCCAGTAAAAACAATTTCCATTCCTTCACAGCTATAGGTGTTCGGATTTAGAAAAAATTTCGAAACTGTTTACAGGTATCTAAGTATTCTCATCATTAAAAAAGCAACTATGTATCTCGACGGGTTCGAGAGCACTCATGCATTTATCTAAAACACATTCTATACCTTTCACCCACTCAGGGTTCAATTTCGAAAATAACTTTATAGATAATTAAGGCTATTGTATAGTGCGTAAATTTTAAGTGGAAACCATGACGATAACCCAATGTATTTAAAATATTTAGTCGATTAATTGGAAACCCTTTTTATACAGTTTAAACACATTTCACCCCCTTAGAGGTAACATTTTGAACAATTATTAAATACTTCAAGTATTTAAGTACGCATTAATGTAAAGAAAAAATTACATAAATATCTAAAGATTCTGTGAGAGCGATACACATCGATCACGAATCAAAAACATATTTCACCAATTTTAAATCTTTGGAGTTGAATTTGGAAAATAACCTCAAATATATTTTCTGTCCTTATGTAAACATCATTGTGAAGTAAAGAGAACTTCGATATCTCGACTGGTACGATAGTTACGGAACAGTACACGAAAATAATTTTCACATCTTTTCACCCTCTTAATTGAAAACTTTAGAAATGTCTTGAAAGCCTATGTTATTTATATATGTGTATACGTATCTAATTTAAGTAAAAATTTACAATGATAGCTCATTGGGTTCGAGCTGTACAGACGATTAACAAAAAACACATTTATCCACGAGAGTCAAATTTCTAAAAGTCGAAAAACTACTTTGGGTATTTACATCACCATCATTTTGAAGTAAAAAGCAACTATATACCACGAAGGGTTCCATAGATATCGATAATTAATTGAAAACACATTAAGGTTATTTTCATCGTTTTAAAGGTTGAATTTCGAAAAACCCTTAAATAGGCTAACATGCTTGTTTATGAATCAACCTTTGAAGTTAAAATCATGACGATAGGCTACCCGATTCGAGCTATGTAGACAAAACTTGTAAGACACATTTCACATCTTTTCACCCCCGTAGGGAATGAATTTCGAAAAATCACTTCTTAGTGTTCGCCTACGACCTAAAGTGAACACACACAAAAATTTCACATTTTTAGGTCGAGCGGTTTGGCCCGCAGTTTGATATGTCAGCCAGTCATTCAGTCAGTCAATGTTCTCTTTTAGGCATAGAGTCGTAATGTATCTTGTTTTTGTGCTAAAGGTGTATGTACCCAAATACATTTTCATAGCTACATATTTCATGGACCATTTTAGATGCTTACCAACTTATCCTTTAAATTATTGTCTTTATTATATATTTGGAGGGAGAATATTATATATACAGGAATGTTTCCGCTCTTCATAAAATAGCTAAATCTTTCGTTACAGAATTAATTTTAATCCCAAAAGCAATTTTTTTTTTGATTTTGTAACTATTATATCCTCGGTATTTAAATCACTTTTCTGGTTCATTAAGTCTATTGAATTATATTAGAAAATTTATTTATATTCTAAATAATATCATGTAGGCGTGAACAATTTTAATGATATTTCAAGACGGAATCTTCCTGGACGATGTTTCAAATACAAATTTATAAATATCATAAACAAATTACTTTGTAATAGTTCATGAACTATGTTTTTATGTCTAGATTCATCTGTGGCATGGCTACCGGTGGTACGAGCATACTGGTACCATCGTACACGATCGACATAGCAGAAGATAACATCAAAGGGAAACTGAGTGTCATATTTTCCCAGTCTATGAACGTCGGCACAACGTTCTCATACGTCATGGGCTACTATACGTCATACACAGTGTTCCATGCGATATGTATAGTAATGACTGTCATCTTCACCTTCGCAATCTTTTGGCTGCCAGAATCTCCCTTGTTTCTCATGACGACAGGGAAAACTGAACAGGCAAAAGAAGTCCTGAAATGGCTACGGAACGGCACGGAGAGCGAATTTGAATTGGAGAGGATGAAAATTAGAGCATATCAAGTTTTAGAGAAGCGAAAACAAAAGGTAACTATTATATTCGTTGTATATTTTTATTTCCTCAACTGAGGCCTTTAATTTAATTTAATTATATTCAATAATAATTTGATGAGTAAGATTATTATTGTCAGAATCGTATATTTGTTGATATTGTTTTGCATCATTAACAGTAGCCTATGTGTATGCATATATTTTCTCCGTAATTTCAATGACATATACTGACATTGACAATAACTTGGGTCGTCAACCATAATACCTCAGTATTTTAGGTATTGTTTTATAGCAGACTTTATATAATTTAACATTTTCCGCAACTTTTTGCACATATAAATTTTACTAGATAACTCATATGCAAAAGATCCACATTTCATCGGTATGTAAAGTCTGCGTTTGAGAACTTAAGTAAATATATTTTCTGATCGCTATGTTGGTTTTTAGGAAAATGTAAAGTCTTATTTTTGTACAAATAACCTACGTGAAATAGAATTTTTGAATGTGATAATATGAAAAATGTGGTCTTTATAAGTGGATCCTATATGATAATTTAAAGTAACATGAGCATTATTCGGTTAATTATATTTTCACAAATTCAGACACGATTAAGTTGTTTGAATATTGCCTTTTTGATGTCCACATGTCTGATGAACTTTGAATGTAATAAATAATGACATGCAAATTGATCAAAAATAGCACGTCATAAATTATAGAAATAAGCATAAGTACCAAACTAAAAAAAATATTTAGTTTTACATACAAACATAATTATTATTTTATGTCAAGTAGTGTAAATAATACATTTGCAGTATGTAACAATTACTTCATTATGATTTTTCATGCGTAAATAAAAAAAATTTAAATCTTCTTTGATGATCAGATATATTCATTAAGTATAAAATGTATGAATGCAGATATCTTAGAGGCAATATTCACGAGGCAGCAGGGTTTATAATGACATCTACAGAAATAAATAAGAATATTATTACTAAATTCTTATTGTTTGTTGCTTCCGCGTTATTATAGTAAAATTCAAACTCACAGAGTTTTAAATCAACTTGAGCTCATTACAAACGAGTCAAGCCGAAAACAGTTACACGAAATGCACTTTCTGTGTTTACTTCTTGGTGTTAAGGTTATCACTGAAAGTTAGTTACAAAGTTTGCAAGGGACAATTTTCGCCTCCAGTTGCAATGGTGTCGGTGAGGATACCAAGTCAGGTATCGTAAGCTACAGTCTAGAAACAAATTACTATGATATGTAAGTAATAATATGTTTCGCGAAATTTAAAACAAAAGCTCAAAGGACTGTTTTTTTCAGTAAAAATTAAAATTAAGTGTATTTTTTTATTTAAAAGAGATCAAATTTATTCCATTACGAGCAACGTACACCAGTGGCAATACACTCACCTTGCATTTGGAAGGGCCTGGTTCAATCCCCGTCTTCAACCATACTGATTTCTGCTTTCCGAGATAATTAATTTTGCACGTAAAATTTAGCCCAAGAACAACAGATAACTTTCGTTCAAAACGATTTCTAAAGCACAGTAGTATGTCTTGCTTCCGGAATTAGTTTATAGTTCTGGGTACCGAATATTTATATTATAATATCATTGATAGGATGCATACCGCAACTTTCGCATAGTAACTGTCGTCATTATATTACTATATTTGTTTTAAAACATTTCAATAAAATGTACAATGGATACGAAAAAAATTACTTGCGATAATAATCTCAATATTAACTTGTCTTTAATTTTTATGCATAGATTAAATAATGTGATAACCTCTATATTTACTTTAATAAGTCTCATGATCAACGTAGACCTACTAATATTGGATCACTATTTCGCGAAAAACGTTCTCGAAAATACGACAAGCTCCATCTTCTCGTTTCGCGAAAGTTTCGCCTTTTCTAAAATATTGTGCGAGAATTTACTAAGCAACGTCAGAATCGTGTAAGATTTCAGCGACAATGTTGTGTCTTGTGAATCCAACTTAAGCAATACGTCAATAATTTCGGTTAAATTGTTTTCGCTTCTAGGCAAAAGAAAACATTTTTAAAAACTTGTACTGTAAAAGTAAAAAAATACATTATTTCAATATGATTCAATTAAATTTACTAACTGTTGAACAATTCTGATTGGGTTTACTGCTCACTTAAAGAATCACAATTAACACTGACATGTTAAATTTATTGCAAACTCATAGCGTCATACATATACTCCATTTAAGAATTTCTGCCATAAATTGTATAAGTTCCACTCATACAATTGTATCTGCTTCCAGATTTCTCTCTCCGATGTGACGGACAGGAGAATGCTGAGGGGGCTCTTCATTGTTCTCGGCCTTATGTTGAATCTGCAACTGGGCGGGATTGGACCAATCGAAGCATACACACTGACAATTTTCCAGCAGGCTGGGGCAGCAATCCCTCCTAACATATCAACCATATTGCTGGGTGTCCTGTTGATAATTGGCACGCATTTCGCCACCGTAGTCATAGAGAGGTTTGGAAGGAGGTTTCTTCTTATTGTCTCTGATGTTGTCATATGTGTGTGTCTCTTTGCTGTCGGCACGTATTTCTTCCTGCAGAGTCATGGTTGGAATATGGAACCCGTTGGTTGGCTTCCTATCGTATCTTTGTTGCTGTACATCCTGAGTATCGGGACAGGAATCGGAGTACTGCCTTTCACGATCGCTACGGAGATGGTACATCCAAACTACCGCAACTTCGTGCAGACTGCGAATGTCGTAATGTTGTCCTTGGGTAGTTTCGGATCAACGGTGTCATTCACACCTATTTCGAACATCGTGGGACCATACGGCTGTTTCTGGCTTTATGCGGCGTGTTGCGCCGTAGGTACAGTAGTCATATTTTTCACCGTTCCAGAGACGAAGAACAGGAGCCTGGAGGATGTGCTGGAGCAACTGGGAAGCGAAAATTATATTCGCTCTGTTCTGCACTACAAAGAACAAACGAAGGAAAATGAGAAAACTGAATCAGTAGGAAAAACATCGGCGTTGCAGGTGTCGGAAAATGCTTAGACAGGAAAGATGATACAAAAATGTATCTCTTACATTCGATATGTGGCAAGTGATGAAGAGTGTAATGTGTAGAGTATACCTTTTCAACAGATTTTCTTGCAAGTTTTACTGTTAAGAAATTTATATTACTCCACGAAGTTGTACAAGGAGATGCTGTGGCTGTTGTGTATGATAGTGGCCGTTGAAATGTTTGGAAGATTTTGCCTAACTATGTGAAATTTGTTTTAAATTTACTATGTCAATTATTGAATCTTCACAAACACTCTAGGAAAATCACTTACAAGATGAGTAAATGCGCCTGATACAAAATGTATGTATCTTAAGCGACAACGCACACTTGCATCGCCTTTTGAGCAAACTCTGATCTCTTCAAGTAAAACTGAGTAAATTCTGGGATGCTCAGAGTTTTGTGTGCATAGGGTTCATTTCTGTTTATCTCAGTTTTCGCTCTTACACAGCAAACAGATGTCTTAAAATTTCTGAAAATAGTACCAGAAATGCGTAATGTATTCGAATGTTCAAACTTGAGTAACTCAATAACGTATATGCTGTCACACTATCGTTTCTGTATCTTCCCTTCCGTTTTCTACCAACAAAAACCACGAAGACTGAATGTATTCTTAACGTTGTTATATATGAAATATGCATTTATTGTCACAAATAATAAATTCACAATGACAACTGTGTTTCAAGTTATTATTACATCCTATAATTTATGTAATTTACACATTCGCCCTTAAATATACCGAGGTGAAAACACCGTTCATGGACACTAATTTATAGCAGTTAAAAAAAAAGAACCATTCTACATATCACACTAAAAAAATTAATGTAAAGGTTTGTTGTACGTTCTAACTCTCCAGTTGATAACTATCACGTGATTATAGTTTTGCAGGTATATTCTTCAAACCAAAATTTAAATAGCAATAAATGTAATATTTACTAATACTAACGACTTCTGACTTATCATAATATTTAATCAAACATCACCAGGTTGTGATGTTGATTCCAATTTGCTAAACGATACTTGTAGGATCATACTGCTTCGAAAAGCTGGTTTAAACGCCAGTTTAATAAAGTTATGTTGCTATTAATGCGAAAGTCGTGTGCTTTCGAAGTGCTGACAACGTGGTAACGTTGCCGAATTGTCAGACCATTCGCGTCCCACCAAGGCGACCAGGGTTCGATTCCCGGCGGGGTCAGCCCCTGGATTTTCTCATGTGGGAATCGCGCCGGACGATACCGTTGGTCGGCGGGTTTTCTCGGAGATCTCACTTTTCCCCTGCCCTCTCACTCCGGCATTGCTCCATACTCACAGCATGTCACCACTCACCGGAGCTTTAACCTCGATGTTAAGGGTTTGTTCCCGAGTTTTTGTTCAGACTGGTGCCAATAACTCAAATATTTTTTAACCAAAAGTTTTGAAAAAATTTGAGTCAATGTGCAATCACACGATGCACAATACTGTGAACGCTTTTTTTAAAATAATGTACCATTCGCCAGCAAAAAAATAATTTCCTTCATTTTTACTTACTTTCACGACGAAAAACGTGGTACTTTGGGTAACGAAATCTATAAAAAAAAAAAAAAATTCAGTATAATTTTACAAAAAATTCAGCTACAAATTATAACGTATAAGTGTCAAAACTGTGCAGCGAAATTTTGATATGAGTATTAGGTAGCAATAAAAAAAATATTTTCGATACACTGCAAAACTCCGTAGCAAGGCCTTAGGGGGATTTATCTTTCTCAGATCGGACTTACAAATTAAGAAACGATTAAGTTTGTATCAAAGCCCTGTCGTTACAAATATTTTGATACTTCAACTGTAACATAAGTTATCGAGAAGAAACTGTTAAATCCCAGGCGGTAGGGATCAATACCCCCTAAGCGCTCATCAAAAGTTCTCGATCACTCAATGAGGTAACTTGCTGGCGACGTGCGCTCAAATTACTGGCGAGACATGCAGGCAACGTGATGGCGATGTGCAGTCAACGTGCAGACAACGTGCAGGCGACGTCCAGACTATGTGCAATTGTGACGTGCAGGTACAATGTAACTTTGCCTGCCTGTGACGTTGTCTGGTTTATTCTGAAATCACTAACACACGAAAGTTCTTTCAGGTATTATTCTCTGAGTTATCTGACAGAAGAATATTTCGAGGTTTTTTTCGTCTGCATGGACCTAGCGTTTATTCATCAGATGAGTGGGACAGGGCCAATCGAATCATTACCGTTATAGATATTCCATCAGACAGGATTTACAATACCAACAAATATCACTGTAATATTATCTGGTATTGAAATGATAATCGGCACGCATTTATCATACTCTGTTTCAGAAATGTTTGAATAGGGATTTCCACTTACCGCCTTGGATGACATTACAATATGTCCAACTGTGAGTCAATACGAGATTTTGGTCAGCGCTTAATAATAGAGTTCTTTAGTGGCGTTGGTGAGGTGTGACATGAGGTGAGTAGGAGCAGCACCGGAACGAAGGGGCGGGAGGAACGAGATATCTCCGAGAAAAACCCGCCGACCAATGTCATCGTCCGGCACGATTTCCACATGCGAAAATCCGGGGACCGATCACGCCGGGAATCGAACTCGGATCGCTTTGATGGGAGGCGAATAGTGCCCAATTGCAGTCGGTACGTACTTCTACATAAAAGTGTTTAGTTTGGAATGCGGAGACAATAGGATGGCTTCCCACCGGTGCCTTGTGCCTGTATACCCTGGTCTTCGAAGCAGGTCTAAGAACACTGTCAATGTCCACTTCTACAGAGCTGATACATCCCAACTACCACAGCTTCGTGCAGACCGCAAACGTGACGATGATGTCCTTGACACATACAGTCATCCCGACGATAACCTACGTGCCTATTATGAACTTGGTGGGTCAACACTGCTATAACTGGCTGTACGCGGTGTGCTGCGACATAGGTACAGTCTGCATATTCTTAACAGTTCCAGAGACAAAGAACAGAAGCTTGGAGGATGTACTGGAGCAGTTGAACAGCGACAATTACATCCGTTCGTGTTGTACTACAAAGAGAAAACGAACACGAGAAAAACTGCAGGACAGGACAGTTTCATTATCAGGAGAAACAGAGATAGTTTAGCATTTAAAAACAATGTTCTGTTTTGATTTATATAGATAAATTTGTTCTACAATAACAAATTCTGATATTCTGAAATTGTTTCACATATCAAATTGTAACTGAAATGCGTAGAACAAAACAGCTCGAACTTTTATGACAATTAATGTAAATGGGTTTTGGTTAGTTAGACTCAGTAAAAATAAAGTATCTTAGAATACTTAAAGGGAAATATATTTGTATTAATAAATGTTTAAAATAAAACGTCTACATGATCTTCTATGCATTCAGTTGATGTAAAGTTAGAATGCCAAATACTGACATGTAATTTGACAAAATCCTGTATAATTCATTGATTCAATGGTTATAAGATACACGTAAATTTTGCAGGTTTAACGACCAGCCGGCAAGACTCCACAGTCCTGTATTCGCTATGTACTAAGCCACTATTCCATTGGCTGCTATTCTTGTGATAGGCTTGTTGTATATCTGACAAGGTGACGCGGCGGTGAGTGAATTTAATCATGCAGGTCTGCTATTGGCTTACAGTATTCTAGGCAGAGTTCCAGCAAAATTGATCCAATTGCAAAAGTAATTACAGTGCACAGGATTCTGTAACCTTATTTCTTCTCAAATGAATTCGCGAAATATCAGAGTCTCTAGTTATTGACAATGAGTCTTTATGCAGAGAAGTATCTCTAACTGCGCCAATCAAACTAGGTCGCTGCGTTACCACACGTCGGTGATTTGTGGATAAACCTCAAGACGATGAAATAAAATAACATACTATTACTGTCCATCAAGCAGAGTTGCTGATGTGCATGCAAGCTGGGGAAATTTGTTTTCGCAAAAATTTCCTGTTCCTAAATATACTGAATTAAAGTGTATTTTCAGAAAAGGAAAACAGGCCTATGACGTCATATAAGTGTCTGTGTGTGTCTGTTTGTGGCTTGGTGTCAGTGTTAAAGTGTGTTTCCGTGTGTTTTTGAATCCCTCTAAATAACTTTCGAGCCCGTAGACCGAATTTCATTAGACTTGGTACACAAATAGTACTGTGTAACCCAACTTGAATTAATGTATTTCGTTAATAGCATGACCATATCTTTTTATAATTTTTCAAACGAACACATTTAAGGAACTAAATTTTATAATTTAATCAAACTCAGTAAATGTATATTAGTAACATGACTTGACTTAATGATACGGTTTATAACGTGTTCATATTTGCAATATAGTAGCAATTTTAATATTATTTTTTGGACATTTTACGTGCCCTCGAACAGCACAAGGCCTTAGAAGTAGCACTCGATGGGAAGGGGGAAGGAGTCGGCCAGGAGCAGCTGAAGGAACCATCCTAGCATTTGCCCGGAGCGATTTCGGGAAACTCCGGAAAACCGAAATCAGGATGGCCGGAGCCGGGGAGCAAATCTAGGTTCTTCCGAATGCGAGGCGAATCATAATTGTTATTTCATATGTCTTGTTGTATGTTAATTAGTACCCACATTGAGGGAGACCACACAAGAAAATTTCAAGTTATTTACCTTGAACTTAATGTGCATAAGTTAGAGGAAACATTGTATAAGTAATTCTTTAGATATCTCGTGCGCTATAAAATATTTCCTAGCAGCCATATCGATATAACAAACATGGCGTAAACAAAGTGCATAAAAGTCGAATCATCTTAATTAGTTATATACGCGTACCGACTTCAACATAGTTTCGAAAAAATTTTCCTTTGATATTTCCTAATGAAAATATGTTCAAATATACTCCATTTTAAAAGTACGATCATGGCACAAAAAAAAAAGTTAAAGTGAATTCAACTTAGTAAGCACTAGAAGTTTACGGAGTTTCATGCAATTCTAGATAATGTTAGTTGGGTAATTTCACGCAATCAAAAATCGTTAAAATAGCCGCCAATTGAAAATATTAACATGCAATAAACAAAATGCTAAAATGATTTAATAATTTTATTGTGTTGCACATGCGTACCAAGAGTGATGAAATTCAGAAATATATTTCCTCAGTAGCGTAATGTCTTGTTAAAAAATATTTAATACCAAGCGTGGTGAAGAAGTGGTAAAACGCTCGCCTTGCATTCCGGAGGACCTAGGTTCGATTACCGGCTCTGGTCATCCTGATTTCGGATTTCCGGGGTTTTCTGAAATCACTCCAGGCGAATGCTAGGATGGTTATTTCAACGGATCTTGGCTTATCCTTCCCCTTCCCCTGTGTGCCTCTACTAGAACCTGTGCTGTTCGACGGTACCTAAAACATCCAAAAAAAGAAAAAAAAATGCTACATATCATTAAATCAAGTCATGGTACTAACATATATTTACTGAGTTTGATGAAATTATAAAATTTAGTTCCTCAATCGTGTGCATTTGTGAAATGATACTAATATTTGGGCATGCTATTAACGAAATACACGTAAGTCAAGTCGGGTTATATAGTACTATTTGTGTACCAAGTCTGATGAAATTCGGTCTACGGGCTCAAAAGTTTTTAGAGGGACTCAAACACACACGGACACACACTTTAACACTGACACCAAGCCACACCAAGCTACAAACAGACACAACAGACAGTCATGTGATCTCGTAGGCCTGTTTCCCCATCTGAAAATAAGCTCAAATTCAATATAATTCGGGACTGGAAATTTTCGCAGAAATAAATTTCACAAACCTGTTTTACTATATTGTGTCCACATCGGCAACTCTGCTTGATGGACAGTAATCGTGTGTTATTTTCTTTCATTGTCTTGGGGTTTATTCACATGTCATCGACGTGTGGCAACGCAGCGACCTAGTTCAATTGGCGCAGTTAGAGATACTTTTCTGTACAAAGACACATCGTCAATAACTAGAGACACTGAAATTTCGCGAATTCATTTGAGAAGACATTAGGCGTTAAAATCCTGTTTATAGTAGTTAATTTTCCAATTGGATTACATTATATTTGCTGGAATTCTGCCTAGAGGACTGCAAGCCAATAGCAGACCTGCGTGATTACACTCACTGACCGCCGCGTCACCTTGTCAGATATACCACAGGCCTATCACTAGAATAGCAGCCCCTGCATTAGTGGCTTAGTACTTAGTGTATACAGGACTGTGGAGTCTTGCTGGCTGATCGTTTAACCTGCGAAATTTACGTGTATCTAATAACAATTTAATCAATGATGTATACAGGATTTTGTCAAACTACGAGTCAATATTTTGGGGTGGGAATCCTAATATTAAAAGGAACAAAACATGTTTTACGGACATAGGTCAGAAACCGCATTGTTTCTGCAATACTGTCAAGAGCGCCCATCATATACATTGAAAAGGGAGGGGAGCAAGACCATAATATACGATTATGTCAACAGGATATAGACTGTGTATAAATTGGTAGCCACTGGAATATTTCGAAACATGAAACCGCGTAGATCACGAAACTTATCAAACTACAAACAAATTGTTATAAGCTTTATAAAAAAAAAAAAAAAAAAAAAACATTGTGGAACATCTATTAGGGGGATGGGGGAAGCTCAGGCCCCACATTGCCTCCCCCCCCCCTCCGTTTTATGTGTGCCCTTGACTACAGTTACCGATAGTCTGACGTTTGTACCAACTGCTACAGTTATTCTTACTGTTTTTGAATAAGTGATATAGCGGAGTACTACTCGACCACAAAAACAACTTAAGTGCTTTGAATTTTCAATTAAATTTCGTGAATATTATTTTACAATTTAAACTAGTGAATTCGAAAACAAATATTTCCTAAATTTTTATGTTCTAACTGTTAATACGATAACACCAATTTTTTTAATGATTTTGAAATGCAATTAAGTTTTTGTTTAAAAGCAATATCTGCTGGATTTTTGAGGCTCTAAATTGCATAATAATTTCAATAAACGCAGACGGTTTCGTTGGTCTATGTGCTATCCTGGGGGTTTTGTTTTGTTAAATAGTGTGAGCGTCAGTGTTTGTGATTTAGAGAAAAGGAACAGCTTCATCATTTATATATTATTTGTTTTAAGTGTTTGTATCTACCTGTACACGATTGCATAATATTAAGGGACCTATAAATTATCTACGCTACACCTACATACTAAACTTCTCATTATACTGCTGTAAACAAAGATAAAAATGTTTTCAAATTTATGGAAGTTGTTCCTAATTTCCCCAGTGAATTTTACTCACAGATGCGTTATTTCCTTTGAAACCATCGCGTAGAATTTTTTACTGCAACAGATATTCGTGGTTGCCGCTGTGTTAGAACCAGGAAGATTGAAAATTAATGTACAAATCATAAAAAATGCTAATTTTTTGTAATTCTTACATTAAATTTATGGCATTACGGTCAATGTCCAAGTAAGTGCTTCGGTTTTTTGAAGAACATTAAAAAGTTATTCTAATTATCAATAATTTTCGCTTCAATATTTTCCTCTGTAGATGTTCAATCGTAAATCTAGCCACTCAAACATTAAATTGAACGCCAGTTTTTCATTTTAGTTGGTAGTACTGCAAACCAAACAGAAAGTGTTATGTACAATATAATGATTCCGTTGAATAAACTATTTACATAGTATCAAGGATATGTACTTATGAAGGAGAAAAAATATTTCTATGTAACGTCTCTAGAAGGTGTTAGAAATTACTAAAAGTGGTGTAACGTAAAATCTCACGTTTTTTATTCTTCAAGAGTGTAACAATAATATGAAGTTTTTGATAACAAATTTAACACGTTGCTTGAAATTAAATACTTATCAGATTTACAGATAAATCATTAGATTGTTTGAAGTACAAGCTAAACTTGTTTGCTCACTTTTGAGGGGATTAAATAAATGTTTCTGAGGAACTAATTAATTCATTAGAACTTAGAAATTTCCTATTCAGGTTGCATACTACTTTTGTAAAAATAAATGGTTGAATATAATGAAACGATAAGATCCCTTAAGGAATTTACTTTGCGAGGCTGGCCTACTGACTAACTTTGCATCAATTGAATGCATAGTAGATAATGTAGATGTTTCATTTTATAGAATAATTAATATAACATTTCCCTATACTTACTCTAAGTTATTTTATTTTTACCAAGTTTATCACTGATAGTATGCACTTCTCATTCGAGGTTCGAGCTGTTTTGTTCTACGCATTTCAGTCATAATTTGTTATGTGAAACAGATTCAGAATATCGCTATTTATTATTGTAGAACATATTTAAATATAAAAATTAAAACAGAACATTGATTTTAAATTCAAAACTTTCTCTGTTTCTCCTGTTAATAATCTAATACTTTCCTAGCCTGAATTATTTTTATTCGTTTTATCTTTGCAGTGCAACACAGAACGGCTGTAATTGTCGCTGTCTAACTGTTCCAGAATATCTTCCAAACTTCTGTTCTTTCTCTTTGGAACTGTTAAGTATATGCAGACTGTATATATGCCGCAGCACACCGCATACAGCCAGAAACCGCAGTTTTGACCCACCAAGTTCGTAATGGGCACGTAGGTTATCATGAGTTAATTACTGTCAAGGACATCATCTTCACGTTAGCGGTTTGCACGAAGCTACGGCAGTTGGGGTGTATAAGCTCTGTAGGAATGGACGTTGGTATTATTCCTAGACCTGCTTCAAAAACCAGGATATGCAACCACAAGTAGCTGGTAGGAACCCTTTCTAACGTTACAACCTAAATACTTTTAAGTAAAAGTACTTACTAAATACAATTAAAAGCAACATTTGCCTCCACCCAAGTCGATCCGGATTCGATTCCCGACGGGGTCAGTCCCCAGATTTTCGCACGTGGGAAGCGTGCAGGACGATGCCATTAGTCGGCGGGTTTTCTCGGGGATATCCCGTTGTTCAGCCCCTTTGTTCAGATAGTTTCCAATTGTTTATATTTTCCAGGTGTTGAAACAACCTGTTGAAGCTATGGTAATCCACGTGCTGACCATATAGTTTAATTGGTGGAAAATAGACGTATTAAGCGAAGCTCATTAACCCGCTTTCTCTTACCCCCGCATATGTACAAGTCGTAATGTTTTATATAAAGCTGTTTGAATATACTAAATGCCATATATGCAATAGTTTGGTGATACATTAATATTTAGATATAAATGAATATATACAAATACCAGTTTACCAGGAAAATTACTTTGAATAGCACCGGGTATATATAAATACACTAAGCGATAGTAACCATTAAAATAATACATTCCTAAATGAACAACGATAAATTATTTCCTTTCACATGTCAACATTTATAAAACAAATATTTAATTGAAATATGTTTGTAACATATGTAATGTCATTCTCTCTCATTTCCTGTGTCCACGGATAATAAGTTTCTTCCCTACAGTATGTAGTGTGCAGCTTTTGACTTTTATCTACATAATATTTTATTAGGATAAACTACTATTCATTTCAATATATTTATTTGTTTATGCACCATTTACTATCGTGTTAATCTATTTAATTAGCAGTAATGGAATTTAATTTTTATTTGTTAATTTTGACCCGTTGAAGTGTTTATTTTTATATCAGTAAATAATTTCGGTTGATTGCGCCTATAGCCAGACCTATCATATATGAAAGTATATTTATTACCGTTTGGCAAATTTGTTTTCACGTCGCCATAGCAACAGCGCCTCGTGCGCGATTTCAAGTACAAACTAATTAGAGGAGAAGGTGGTAATATAGAACCCTCCTTTAGTTTTTTTTTGTGTTTGTGACTCTCAAATATGGTTAAAAATTAAAAGTACGGCTTTGATGGATCCCCAAACTGTCAGTGCAAGTAAACTAGGTACCATTTACGAATTATTAGATACACAATAAGCACAATTGTTTAGTATGTCAAAAAAGCTAACAGTGGGTGGTTATCATTATGTGATGGTAATATGGAACCCTGCCCTCAGAACCAAAATAAAACACTTTATTCCTCACAAAAATACGAGAAAGTGACAGAAAACAAAAAATGTCTTAAGACTGATAGTATATTAACATAAGATATAACTTGTCTTGACTGAACAGAGCAGGCATGCGTGTTTATACACAATTATCAGTTCAAATATTTTATTTTGCAATAATCACAAACATAATGTTAGTCGTCGCACCACCACACTCATTGTGAGCCCAGTACCCGAAGACCATACACTGAACCCACAGCTCACCCGATCTGGAATCAGAGAACCGTTGGTCCCAAAATATGCATATTGCATCCTTCTGTGCAGAATCTTCTTCCCCTACAGGCACATCGAAATCTGAGTCCCCCGATTTATCGCCTTCAAACTCTTAGCCGGATGACGTTGAACTGTGAGGTGACACTTGCCTTTTCGTAGTTTTTGACTTAACGTTTCTGGAGGCGCATGGAATGTCTTCTGATGTTTATGGAGTGGGATTTGTCTTGTTTGTATTTCTGTCATCTTTATGGAGAGTTAGAGCTGCTCGTCCTCCTCTGCTCCCTCTTCCTTTTCCCGCTGTCATTCTGTGCCTTGTCTAAGCCCTCTACCATGTGTTTGGTTCTGTTGAATCTGACGCTTAGAGTCTTGTAGTTGTTGTTTGTATGGTGAACTATAGTCAAAACAGAACACTTCGTAGGTTGTCTTCCCCTGCGTGGATAAGTTCTCTTTTTTCGGGCACAATTTGAATTCGTAGAGGTGAAACATGTGGTTCTTCAATGACATTTGCAGGGGTTATTTCTGTGTCACGTGTCTCATTGGCTGCTTCTGTATAAAATGCTGCATGTGCTGCTTCATGTTCACCAGCAAGAGATTCAGCATCTGAAAATTTACTTCTACATAAAGGGAATGTACCTGTGACTTCGAATCCACTTATGACGGTCTCCGCTGTGCAACATTACTTGTAAGCTCGACCAAACATTTCCCTGATGTCGTACGGCTCAGGAATTGTGTCCTTGTGTATGACCCATTACCTGACATTTTCGTTGTAGTTGGTCTTCAAAGGGCCCGTGAATGTGCGGTTAAGGGACTGCAACTTATGACTCGTGTGGGACGGCAGGCACACAATCGTTGTGTGATTTTCCCTCGCCAAATCGATTACGTCAACGTTCCGAGACGAAGTAGTGGCCGTAGACAATGAGGAGAGCTGGTTCTTCCTCGGTTGGTTTCACATAATTATGGAAAAGTTTGACCCATTGTGTAAACAAGTCTATTTGAATCCTTCCGGAAGGGTGAGTGACACCAATGGTTCCGGAAGGTGACAATCTCAATAGTATGTCCATCATATTCTTGTTTAGAAAGATCAACATTTGAGGTACAAAGTTTCCTCGTGCACTTATACAACAGACTACGGTCACTTGGGAGCCACATTCCGCTGCAGTTAATGCACACACCTGTCGTTTCCTTTGAAGAGCTATCACGTCGGCCATTTTCGATTGAACTATCTTCAAAACACTCTCATCAACATTGTACACCATGTAAGCTTTGAAGGTTGTATTTTCATATTCTTTGGATAGAACATCATAGAACCCATTAACTCTCTCTCGTAAATGCATGTGATGTTCCGTAAGGTTTTCTCAACGTCAATTGATTTTTGTGGCGTCGGAGAAAATGGTCCAGCCAAGTCCTTCCAGCTAATTCCTGTTTGAAAGGTTGACTAAGTTCGTTGCGTTTAGAAATTTGGAAGACTATTCGATGAATATCCATTCGCGTGAAGCAATAGAATTTTGCCTCCATGAAAGAAGATAGTGCATTAACTCTTTCTGAATTTTATCACTAAACACACGCGGTCGCCCAAGTTTCTTGTTATCTGCCTCGCCAGCAAACGTACCTTCATCGTAAGCAACGCGTCTAAGAGTGGTTCTTGGGACGCTGTAACACTTGACGGCCTTTTTGAGGCCCATTTTCTATTTGCGGATGGCTCCTATCGCCAGATCCATATTGAGTTTGTCCCACACTTTCCACTTATTCTCCTCCTTACATCTGGGGAGTGCCGTCTTCGGCATTCTGCAACAAACAAATGAACAAATACTTAACAATGGAGACCATAATGTACCTTACTTTATGAAGAAAATTTAGTGAATCCCTTTCCTGTCTAACTCTTTTTTACACGTTTTAAATATAATATTTGGGCCTTAAATTACTTTGTGTGATAATTACACCGATTTCGACACAAACAAATACATTTTTAATTTTATTGGATAAAAAATGTTTGAAACAAATTTTATTAAAAATGTTTTCATTTCTCATTCTCTAAACATAATTTTAGCTATAGATAACTCGAGTAAAATAGTAAAGTTGTTACGTAAAGTCTTAATTTTATTTGACTCGGAATTAAAGTGAAAGATATTTGTAATATGGAACCCTTTCGCAAGTGGGGTTCCATATTGCTACCAGGAAGGGTTCCATATTACAAACATAGCCGTGGAATCATAATTTTTAATTTTAATTTTCGGAATTATTTTTGAAGAACTGCAGATTTTGCTCACTTTATCCCTGGTGATAGAGTCTCGTTAATTAAAATTACAAAGTTGTACTTGGTACAAAATTATCATGTTTGGGACAGACGGAAATTTATTATATGAATCGGCCTACAGCCCCTTGTCTAAACGTCAGTATGTTAGCACAATTTAAAGAAAGACTGGTTATTAGTTTCATAGTAACTTTTGTTAAAGGTTAACACTACCAATGTTTTATAATGTAATGAATTTATCTCTGCATAAATTAGGTACATAATACTCACAGTGGCCTTTATGTAATTTGGTGCTCCTCACCTATCATTTTCTGTACTGCCAAAATTAAACATTTTCTAATTTGCATCATTTAATAAGTGTTTTTCTGTTCCCGAAAATTAATGTATGCCCACGCAGATGTTCGATTGTGTAGAAAACAATATGGTTTCCAGGTTGTGAGTGGAGCTGGTAAGTTGTTTGCTAGGTGGCAGCATAAGCACTGGAAATGTGAGTACTTTCGGATCTTGGTAGGACAATGTCACACAACGTTTCTTCGCACCTTACCCAGTATACCCACCTACTGGACACTATAGAGTACATTACAGGAAATGTATGACATTATGTGTATATACTGTTATGCATATTAATAACAATTGTGTGATAATACAATCTTAGCCGTACCGCCTCATAACAGACAATTGTAAAAAAAGTTGACGATTTCCATAATACAAAGCCGTAAATATTGAAACGGGCTGAGAATGAGAAAACACATTGTTGTGTGTGTTATTAACCTGGCCAAGTAAATCTTCACGGTACACAACATAAAAGCTAATAAAGAAGAAGCTTTTGTAGCAAAGTTCATAGATAAACTGTCAACAAATCTCTGTTTACTGCAAAAGTATTTTCATGCTTGTACTATTGTGTGGCAAGACTCCGTAACGTGATAAAACAAACAAACTGCTAATTTACGCATAGTAACACACTCATATTTGATCTTGTGACGCATGTTTCAAGATATTAAAGCCCCATGCATTGTTGCTTTGAATCCTTTCTGGTGTGATCTGCATGCCGTCTAGGCACACGTTCAACTACATTTGCCAGCATGACGGCGACGGTAAGGAGAAATGTTTCTCAACAGTCTACGATACCAGCTGACGAAGCCCGACGTGCGAACAATCAGTGGCGCCAATACCTCGTCACAATCCTAGGTAACAAGCCAGTATTACGACAGAACTCTTTCTTACCTATCATCCGCAAGGGAAAGGGGAGCGAATAGGCTTATGAGAACACCTTCCTGTATGCAGGGTCTCATAAATTTTGTTTCTGAGGTGGCTTTAATACTAGTTTACGTTGTATGTTACACTGAATTGCAGTAACCATGACTTTATTTTAATACAACCAGTAAAAAAATGTTTGGTGGTTCCAAATTTTAGTATGTTTTAAATTAACACCGATTAGCCTACCCCCTCCCCCCAAAAATTGTGTGTTTTAGGTACCCTCTTCGTGGAAAACTGTGGGTTTTAACTTAAAAAATAGTGCTAATGAAGTTTCCGTGAAGTAATAGGGGTCGGCACCGCATTACACTATTCTGTCTGATGTTAAGTTCCAACTTTTTTTTTTTTTGGGAGCGATGGGGTGCTCTGACCTGGTGCCCTCCTGTGTTGTAGTTGTGTATGTGTTTGTGTGTCCAAATACGTGTGTCTGGGCATAAAATGTTTGAACCCGTTGACCGAATTTAATTAAATTTGGTGTACATACAAAACGTAGTAAAATAACTTTTTTTTTACGTTTTTCGTTTATTTCGTGTTCACTTTATTTTTGAAATTACGGACATAGTTACTATTATGCCAATATACGATACATGATGGTATATTTATTCTATGTTCTCTCGATTCTGCATTACTTACTACACAGTGCATTGTTTGAAGAAAGAAAATTCCGCTAATATAATTTAGATTACAGACTGTGTTATCACTTACGGGATAAGGTATGAATACGGAATACAAAACGTACTCTGGTATGCCTACATTCGCCTGTGACCAATGTTATACGAACGGGAACAGGAGAAATAAGACATCGTATAAGGAGCGCATTCCGATTAGCATTCACAGAAAGACACACGAGTGTGTGCACAAGTCAGGTCCTACTATTATCTTTAAAATATATTCCCGCGTTACAAACAATTTCGAAAATTAACAAATATGTCGTTTTATTGACATAAGCCATTGCTAGCAATGGTTGCCAAGTAGCAGAAAATTCCACTATAAGACAACTGAGCAATAAATAGCCAGTAGCCTATCAGCTGTTGTCAAAAACATTGAAAGCAGATACGATTTCGTAAACGAATACAGTCGAATCCATAAAGACAACACGGAAACCAGAAAATAGAATAATTACACCACAAAGTATTTGAGGTATTTTCTGTACAATCTTTCTGAAAACTATTGTAATCCTTCCGGAATAAACTAAATGTGTACTGCATGTTTGTTGGCAACGTCTAATGCTGGCTTTTCATTGTGATTTTAACTGTCGAATTTTTCTGCAGCTTGGCAACATTAGTTCGCTATTGAGTTTGTCTATAAAAACCGTTCAGTTTATAGTACCTTAGCATTAGGGTAACAGCTCAAATGTTACGATGAATATAAGTGATATTTATTTCCTTTTAGATACTTATATCTTGGTACACAATTATTAAAGTGTTTAGGCGTGCATAATGCATCATTTTTTTTTTTGCATAACTAGCTCATAGCGTCGTCACTGAATGTCTCATAGAGAAGATATATAGGCTAGAAGACTGCACACCAGTTCAGAGACTTGCGCCTAGAGGCTAGGATGTAGCGTAATTCCCATACTGCGGCACTTGGTCCGCCGATGTGGCCACCTTCAAAAGCCTGTCTGCTTGAAGATGTTGGCGTATTAATGGATTGGTACATGCTAATTATTTAATTTTTTGTTTTAAGTAAATCTGTTTGAATGTACTTAACGCCATCTATGTAACAGCGGTAGATTAATGTTATAATTTAAATGAATGTGTGAAATTACTAGTTGACCAGTCTTGCATGCATAAAACTTAATTTTAATAGCACTCGTAATATTTGAATATACTTTATGATAGTGTCCATTAAAATCATGATTTCCTCAATCAACAACGATAAATTATTGGCTTTCACATGCCAACATTTATTATTAAAAAATTAGTTGAAATATGTATGTAGGGCCTAAGCCATTCCATGTAATTTTGTTTTATGTTCTTGTATGTACGGAGCAATAATGTCTGCCCTGCAGGAAATTTATGAAGTATGACATTATGTGTACATACTGTTATTTATATTAATAACAAATTGTGTGATAACATAGTCTTAGCCGATACAGTCGTCAAACGGCCGTGTTGGTGATTTACGCGGACGAAGGCTAAATTAAAAGATTTTATTTGTTATTTTGGAAGATGTGACAAAGTACCGCTTCGTAAATGATAAATTTAACGAATGTTGACGATTTCCTTAATACAGAGCCATAAATGTCGAAGCTGGCTGAGAATGGGACCGTATTGCAGTATGTGTTATTAACTTAGCCAAATATATCTTCACGATTCATATTATCAAACACACAAAAAATTGTATGTAGTTTCAGAAGTATTTACCACATAATTTATTCAAATAGCCTCAAAATGTTCTTTACCAGTTAAATGATTTTGCTTTCGATGAATAACTGACGTTTGTAACCTTAGCATAGTAAATAACAGCTGAAAATATTTTTCTGGCTCTTGGGTTGCGTACTGCTGGTGATCTTTAGAGTCCAGTGTTCATTTTTACGTGTTAAAAATATCAAAATACTTTGTTGTATATATGTAATTATGGCGAGATATAAACTGTAGATTTGCTAAGTTGAATACATATATTACAAATTATGATCACTTTTTTCTCCACATTTCGACGTTGAAGATCCTGTATTGTGAAACCGCCCTCTGCTTGTTACAGTTAAATATATAACATGAAAATGTCATACCAAAATTATAGTAATAATATTATTACTTTGAATTTCGCCGCGCGTACTAGATATCCAATACACCCAATATGTTTAATATGATTGGTTTTTATGGTTTTTTCGAATCGGTTTCATACCAATGCCAGGCTTGTTCTTATATAAATGTTAACTCTCTCAACTGCTCTATGCAACTATGCTAGTCCCTAAAAACTAAGAGTTATTAAGACCTGTGTACTAATTTAGATTAACCAAAATACAAAACAGACGAATTTACACCTGCAAAGTTATTCTGATCAGATATTTATAAGACATGTACGCCTGAATTAGTAAATTCAACCAGGACCCAACTCAATATAAAACAGTTTTAACCAAATTTAACTTTGTTTCTCAAAAATACATAAAATTGTCTTCCACTCCTTGCGAGTATTTGCTGGAGGTCACCCTACAGACTGCATATGAATAATTTTAGTACACAAAAATTCGTACTTTAACACTTTGTTAACGCATGTTCTATGCATAAATAAAAGTCGTCTACGAAAAGTCAAGTTTTCAAAATTTGTTAATTATGTATTATTTTGGACAATACTGTGGCTAAAAAAATCCGAGGCAGGCATGATACCTATATTTACATACACACATACACAAAATATTTATATGTTTGTTAAATGCAAATTACGAACAACCGTTTTTGTAAAGTAAACTTGCAGTTTTGTTTTTCTATGTTGTGTAAAATGTTCGAAACTGATTTAATGATTTTATTTTCCTCCCGTGTAATGTAGGCATAAATGTAATTTTACTTGTAGTTAGCTTTAACCTTAAGTTTTATACATCGGGAATTCTCCTTATTCATTTGTGGTTGAACATCTTGTTTCGTTATGTAGTATCACTGATTCTCGTTCGGAGAAGTTGTCAATTCCTCGATAGTTCGCAGTGATGTATTTGACATATCAGTCTTCCTTCTTTGTCACACGTACAAAGCAACGAAGTTCCTGAACTTTTGCCAACTTATCAATAGCTGTTAATTAATAGGTGACACAAAAAAATTATTCTTACGAATTTAATGTTTGTGTAACAACAGATATTATTCTTGTGCTCTGCTTCTTTATATATATATATATATATATATATATATATATATATATATATATATATATATATATATTAGGAACTTAAAATTCAAAATATACGGTGATTTTCATTTGTCACGTCACGCACATTAAAGTCAGAGAAAGATTTATAGTTGTACTCTTTATTGTCGCTGTCCACTAATACATTTTTGGTTATACTGAAATTTTGGGTGCTTTATTATTTTACACGGACTTTTAAACTTACTTGCAGTGAAAATGAAATTCAATTATTATTTACCGTCAAGGACATACTGATTATTGAGGAATCATAATTGCATCTATATAAGAAGGTGGATTTTGTAAAAATTACACGTAAAATAATTATAAAATTAGAGAAGTAAACAATTTTAGAATAATACAAATAATTGCAAATTGTTCACAGAACAGCGGACTTATAGACATATCACTAACACTCATTTTTGATGTCATGGAAATCATTTTTAGTGTGACATTACATGTGTTGGAGTGATTGCTCATATCCCCAAGCAACTGCCGCCAACTTTTAAACTGTTGCCTTCTTTCGGTGAGAGAAAGAGTCACAACACATCTTGGATGCAAAAGAAGTCTATGTATACTTGAATACAAAACTGGTCCAAGTTAACACAACACAACACTAGAGTTCAGTCTAAACATTCCGCCCACTAAAAATAACAATTTTTCTAATGGTTCTTATGCACACAAACTAAATAAACCAAAGTGAAACTCAAGTACACAGTCTGAAATCAACAAATTATGCACTATTATTCCTGAGGAAGAACGCAGAGTTTCGTAACAGCTTTAGTGATGTCCTCTTGAGATATTCTCAGAAACACAACTCGTACTATAGTGCTCTCGGTGGACAGCTGTGAATTGTGCTGATTTACACCTTAGAAGGGACAAGTTCAACTCTTACACCATCACCAGCTGATACACTTGAACATTGGTCTCGGAATTGGCCCACTTACTTCGCTGCTGGAGTGTGGAGCTACTCGTTACTCCATCCCTACCAGATTCTTTGCTGGAACTGAGAAATAAGCTTCCACCTATTGAGACGAGTTTCGGGAACACTCGAAAGGTCAATCTAGCTGGGCCTACAAAGCATCGCCCACTAGGAAGTTTTCTGGGGTAAGAATACCATATTCCTGAGGATCATTCGACGTGGGTCATAATGGCCTAGAATTGAGTACAGCAGAAATCTGTGGAAATAATGTTCGCAGTTCTTCAAAAGTGAGCACCTGTGTGCCTATTACGGGATTTTAATTCTACTTAACACTTTTAAAGGCAGCCTTCCACCGACAGCCAAACTGTTAGCTGGAAAAAGGATTAATTCTCAACTTTATGTTATTTGTGCTGTTGTGCTGATAATTTGATGTTTATTGTCACTATAGAAGAGGATAGTGTACTCTTCTTTGAGATAGTTTCTTGCACCCACCAAGTTAGTCCAGTTGTCTGAAGTGTTCCCTGATGGAAGACCTCGGATGGATACATAGCCTTTCAATGCAGAAAGGAATGATGCTGCAGACAAGTCAGTCACAAGCTCTAAGTGCACAGCTTTAGATACCATGCATATAAAGAGACACATATAAACCTTATGGGTGGTGTTCTTTCTCGTTTTTACTGTAACTGCAAGGAAAGACTCCCGTAAGTTTTTTCCAACGTTACAGAATTTCCTGCTCTGTGCAAAATGTGAACGAGGGTGTGTTCTCATGAGTGTTGGTAATCATGAAGTTACAATTTCTTTAATAAAACACCAAACAACAGTTGTGAATAAGCTTGCGAATCAGACTATTAGCCGATGTGATCCAATACTCTCGACGAGCCAGGTAGAGTGTAGGTAATGTGCCTGCACGCAGGTTGACCACATCACAATACATTACTACCAATTCTGACAGTTCGTCTTGTTTAGGAAGAAGGGTGGGATGGTTACTCTTTTTTTGACAATGAATCACTATGCAGACTGCCTCTTAATCTGGCAACATCCTGCGAGTCCACAAATGGCGAAAGGCTTCTAAAACCTTTCGAACATGACTCGCCAATTTCCAAGGCTGTTATATCATTTCTGAAGTAATTTGATTGTACAGCTTTGAGAAGATACATATATGCACTAAAAGCAGCTCGTCTGTTGTCAGTGCTATACCAGCAAGATGTGACAGATTACAAAAAATATATATATATTTGGCTCGTAAGATCCAAGCCATGACTCTCTGAATGTTAAAAAAGACGATAGTCTATACATCAAATCTAATGGAACACTAGAGTTCTGCCACTGATTGTTTTGAGCCACTAAAACACTGAATGTCACTGATTTCACATCGTAAACAGGATTTCTCTCTAGTATGCTGCACTTGCCAAGTCTCTGCAGATTGTGACAGCCAGAGTGGCCCTGAAAACTATGTTATCCTTACCATGTTGTCTGGAAGTAAGCCAAGCGAAGTTACATCCACAGGATTGTGTTCCAGAGAGAACATGCCTCCAAGAACTGGGTGATATGGAGGTCTGGATCTTAGCAACACGATTTGCGACGAAAGTCTTCAAACTGTGTGGTGGCTATTGTAATAATACTAGGACCACTGTAGAATCCGACCAAGCATTCAATATCAGGTTACTCACTCTTGAAAGATAAAGCTTCACTACACATTGCCAGACTTTACACGACAGGGTGGCTGCACACAGTTCGAGTTTTTGGAATGGTGAATAATCTTAATTGGTGCCACCAATAAATGAACCTCAATGACACCAATGCTCCTGACACAGCAGATATAAATTTCTTCTGAATGTACTTTCTCACTGGCATAGCAGAAGTCATGAAACTGCACAACCTGATCTCTGACTGGAATGAATCATCTAGCTGTGACCTGAGACAATGAGGGCAAGGAGTCTTTAAAGCAGGTTCACACTTGAGCACTTCTTCCCCTACTGGCTCATCTCAGTCGAGGCCTTGAGTCCACAAGGTTTGCCATATCTTACTGGAGGTAACAACAGGTGTTAATTAAAAACACGTGTCATACAAGTGAGCGATGGTAGAAAGCATACCATGTTATGTTACTGGCAATTCTGAGATTGTTACATTATGCAAAAAAATTTGTATGATGTCCCATTGTATTCCCAACACTTTCACAGAATCTGAACCAAACATTTGAGACGAGTAATCTTTTAAATGTGTTAGACCATCTAAGAGTTCTGGATGGTTGGAACACTATTAAGAAAGTTTGAACCCTCCAGTTGCCAAGATTTCTACCAGATGTGTCATTTGCAGATGAGCAGCAGCGACAGTTGCAGCGACAGTTGCTTTGTCGTATACAAATAAATCACTAAATAGGAGATGTGTTGCTAATCTAAACTTGTCTTCTTCATCAATGGCCAGATGTTGCAAAGTGTGGAGGGCTTGAAAAGGGGAAGAGGCCAACCCACATAGTACAGTATTCAACTCGTAAATACTTACTAGATGGTCTACAGAATTTCTCCATATAATACATTGCTACTTTCTGTCAACAGAGTCAGTTAAAATGTCCCTGAACATCGTACCAACATCAGCCATAACACCAACTGAGGAAGTTCGGAAGTCCAGAATTGTATCAAAATTTCTGTCTTCCAATTTTGCCCCGGGAGAAGAACATAGTTAAACAACTGTCCATTTGTGGTGTTGGAAGTTGCATCAAAAACTACCTTTACCTTCGTAGAAACACTTGTTTTTCCTTGACTACAGAATGAGTAATACAATAGGCTGGCTGTACAGAATCACTTAAGATAAAATATATGTGATAGCCCTCACAAGTGAGTGCCAGTTGTCCAATATGCAATTATGACCCAGGCTTTCGACTCGTCCATGAGCTTCTGGTAATGCTGCTTCAGCACTGGAACCTTTGTAAATCGACGCTCCAGTCCGTAGAGTCTGCGCAACACACTGGAAGATGGATCGTCCAAAGATACTCGGAATAAATGAAAGGAATCCTTAGAACAAATTTACCATCTTTGTCTCATGTGTGAGTGCTTGTGAAGTAATCCTCATATTGTTTATCCTTTTTTGAAATATGCTGTACTGGTGGAACCTTTTTCAGTTCCCAAATCTGTTTGCAATGTTATGCCGAGAGAGGCATCCATTCCCACTAGTAAAGAAAATTCATTACATTTATTCACACATGTAGCACTATGTCATGCCACTGAGCCAAAGGCTGCATGAAATGGTCGCGGTTTACCTTCGATTTCATGGCTTGTCAACACATCAGCAACCACATCAGCGGCCAGAAGCTGTGAACACATCCAACTGAGGTAAAATGAGGATTTGCTAAAGGAATACTATTAATATGAGAAAGGTTGTTTGCATCAATCTCGACTGAAGGCAAGTTACCAGTAATACTGTTGAGAATCACCGTCCTGGTAGACACATATAATTCTGGTGTGTGAGATGATGTGATTTTTCAAATTGTAATCCCTCTACCTTCCTTCCCGGTATGCCCTATGCGAGAAATGTTTACACTTGCCTTATGTCAATGGAGTCCCAAGCGTTTTACACACCTCTCTGTTTTGAATGTCACCTTAGCTGCATTGTCCAATAATACACACACAACCTGGTACTTGCTGGTTCTCTCCTTAATCTAAGTAAGAGCCATTGTCAGCAGAAGAGTACTAACAGGACCACTATCATTGGAAATACATGAATATGTTACCATCTTCCTCTTGAACATCAACGTCTGTGGGAGATGACTCTGTCTCATCAGTGTTCTCTTCCTGTAACCAATGGCTTTAGGTATAATTGCGAGCTGACACTGTTGACATCGAAATTTTAACAAACAATTTATTGCTGCATGTCCAGCTTGTAATCAATTGAAACATAATCTGTCAGTTATAATATGTTTCCTTCTCTAAATATTGACTTTGAGAGAAATGTTTGGCATTAAGGTAAAACATGAGTACCAGTACAGACTAGATACATCTAGTTAATATCATTGTCTTGCACTGAAACTAGAATTTTATTTCCTGGAGTCTGCCAGTGAATTGTTTGGTACACAGCGGATATGTCGATATCAGTTCAAGGATAGACTTCGCTTCTGTGGAAGTGGTTCTTTGTATGTGTATCTAGGAGCTTGTTCACTAGTATCAAAATGTACACGTTTTGCAGTTCTAGCTCTTCGCTTTGAAAATCTGAAGAGTTTATAATATTACGGTATGTCTTCTTCGTTTGAAAACTCAAATGCCTGCCTCAGTAAAGTGTCCAGCTTATAGAGCGATGTATTTAATAGAAGGAAATCCGACTAAACCAACATAAATTTCTCGGCTTCCAAAGCACTCAAGATCTCCTCCAGTTACGAACTTCATCAAAGCTCCTTTGTCCCAACTGTACAGTCGTTGCAGGTTTAAAATCTTCTGAACATGTAGTGTTGCAGTTACTCTCAAACTCTTAAATCTCTTTTCCAAGATTTCCAAATAACCATGTATATTTGTTCGTTGACGGGTATATTTGGTACCAGCTCTCTCGTTTTACCTTTAAAAGCAACTTAACAAGTAATGTATATTTTTTACTTGAGTTAGGTCAGCGGCCTGACCCATAATTGATTCAAACAATTCAGCAAAGCTAGGCCACTCTTCCCTGTTTTCATTAAAGACTGGTAATGGGAATAGTGGTAGCACCGATGTCGAAAAACCCAAACTTTGACAACTATCACTGCAGGGTATGTTCCCCAGCAGCAACGTTTGGTTGGACCAACGTTGGGCTAACATAGACATGCAACGTTGGATCAACATTGAAATTTCATGTGAAACAACGTAGGTACAACATTGATTTTTGGTTGGATTCTTACTATTTTCTTGCATTGGCCCAACGTCGCTGGGTTGTTGAAATTGTGGGTGTAACATATGGAATGCAAACCATTTACCAACATTGGGCCAACGTTTCTCTAGAAAAATACACACAAAATTTACTATACAAAATTTAAATTAAGCAATATATTCATAATTACTTTACTTTCTTAGTTCTTGAGGGTTACACAAATTATTTAAATCAATAAAACATTTCGACCAGAAACGAGGTAGATTCGAACCAAAGTCAGATATTATTTCGGAACCCTTGTCACTATAAGAGCATTGTGTAACAAATTTGTTTACACTGCCACATGTTGAACAATGATGTATGAAAAACAAAAGTGTATTTAATTGTTGAACTTACAATAACAAAGAAAATTGTATCTTTTGCAAATGTTATGTTTACAAACAACGCCATGTTCAGCAAACCTACCTGCATACCAACTCTTTTCAATGGTTGGCCAACGGAGTGTTTACCAACTGGTACCTAACAATTTGCAATGAAAATAAAATTTACAAAACTACTGTATTTAATATTGTCTTGCATTTTATAGTATAATGCAGTTGTTTTTAGAAAGAAAAACAATTTGTGTCACTTAGAGAATCCGTTTACAAACTTGTTGCCAACGTCAGTTAACTTCCAACCAAAGACTTTCTGTGGTTGTCATAATGTGGTTTATACAAAGTAGGACCAAATTTACTGAACACAACTTTCTCCTAACCGTTTTATTTTCCAGAGTTTGCCAACATGTAACCAAAGAATGCAGAATTCGTACACCCACCATCAGTATCAATTTTTAATACAGGGAGAATTTGTTTTATTTTTGACGTAGTATTTGGAATTTTTGATATGCATATGTGTTGTTTGAGCAATGTTGGTTGAGTGTAAAATTATAGTCCTAACATCAACTGTATGATTACCGACTTTCTAACAACTCTCGGCCAACCAAAATACAAAATATTTTCTGTGGTTAGCTTTATGTGGGCTATGCAATGTTGGGCCAACATACTGAAAACAACCAATAACAAACTGTTAGACTTTCAACAATTTGCCAACATATAACCAACACTATATATTTCATAGAATGCAGAATTTTTATTTGTACCAACATATTTTCTTAAATACAAGGGGCTTTTGTGTCTTTATAAATGTATTTCGGAATTATTATAAAAATGTGCTATTTGAGCAATATCGGCTCAATGTAAAATTTCATATCTAACACCAACAGTACGATTACCAACATGTTACCAATGCTCAGTATACCTACACACAAAATATATTTTAGGTAGGTGTAATGTGGGTTATGCAACGTTGGACCATCGTACTGGGAACTACATATTATCAAACAGTTGGATTTCCAACGTTGTTCCAACGTATAACCAAGAGAACAGATATTACCTAGTATAATTTTTAGCTAAGTATTATTATGTTACAAATTGAATGATTGGTATTGTTGTACTTTAAAAACGTGATTTTGAACTCTTTGTGTAACATTCAGGATTTGTAATGTTGGACCCGTGTAAATATACAAACTAAACCCCAACAGTATGTTTACCAACTTGTTGCCAACATCCAACCCACAAAATTTAAATAACAATATTTTGGTCTTCTAATGTGTTCTGACATTTTCCACTTTAATATAACTATATGTTTAGAACGTTGCTAATTCATTGCAATAATAATAAATTTTCGAATATACTTTCTGGCATACCTTGATGTCCCAACGTTGGATTTACGTGTGTTTTCCAACACAAAGCAATACCAACGGTTCCAACCAATTTTAAGCGTTGGCCCAACATCAGTTGCTGCTGGGGATACAACCAGCTTTTTTCAACCTACTGTACATTTTCTTTAGATCACGGAAAACTGATTCATAGATCGCAAACTACTCCTAGCATTCTGCCAATACACTCGTGTTGTTTCCAGGAGGATGAGAGCATATGGGAAAATAGTTGGCCGGCAGTTCATGGCTTTTGGACATAACCTCTTCAAAGACAACCTCGAAGTATACTACCTTCGTTATATTTCTCTTCGGAGACTCGTACAGATTTCTTGCTTCATCAGCTTGCACAAGAAGATAATTGAAAATAATAAAACTTTAACTCGGGTGTTGCTGCAGCCATTTTATTTTGCAACTGGTAAATCGTGGTAATTCAAATTTACACTGAAATTTTAAGTGGAATGTATACTGAAAACAAAATAATTCCAAACTCGTTGAAGTGTATAACGACATCAAAAACTCATGTCGCGTGCGGAGACCCTTTTACCTTTTCATACGTAGTCCCGTGTGTTATGGCACCAAAATACCGTCAAGCACATCAATAACAGCCGATAATTTCCTATCTGTGAAACCAAATAATTTGTTGTCTACAGACAAAACTAAATAATAATATTAAAAAATTTCGGTGATGCACGTCGTAATTCAACAAAATAGTTCACTAATTCTGTAGATTTCGTATCCCACTGTAGTTGGAACTGTCAAAAATATATGTCTAAAGAGCTGTTTATATCCCACTGAGGAGCCCTTTTCCATTATTTCTTATATTTTAAAATCTGTTCACAAAATTGAAATGTAAAATTTTTAAGGTTTGCTTTGTGGAATTTTATAAATTCTTTACTACCAACAGTTTGTAACTGTTTTTTTTTTTTCAGTGAATATTTCAACAGTTGTGACCGGCGTTATATTTGGTTGGTCGGCGCCTTTGCTTCCTATACTACAGTCAGAAGAATCCTCAGTCGGCATACCGCCCCTCTCCGACAGCGATGCGTCGTGGCTGGCACCATTATATACTCTGTCTCGTTTAATCACCATCCCAGTTTATATGTACGCAATAGATCGACTTGGATGCAAGATAACTGGATTCCTAGTCGCACTACCATTCCTTATCAGCTATACAATGCTGATGTTTGCTAACTCCAAGATCATGCTTTTTTGTGGGAGGTAAGACATTTAGATTTTTCAACACTATTTTACCTTAAAACATAGTATACATTAAGGTAGTAAAAATTCTGATAAATCCTTCCTTTCCCATTCATCTCCTTGCAAGTAATTATTACAACGACGGTTCAGACCCTGTCATGTAAAATACCCGTTTGGGATAGTTGTAATTTTGGTCATTTTTTGTCACTTGTGTGCGGAAGTGCAGTTCATGTTTTGTTCACTCAGTAGTACATGCATCAGTGCCAATAAATCTTGTACGCTAAAAAATACACGGTGTGTGTTTATAACAGTTATATTTTTAGAGAAAGGAATATGCATAAACAATAGCTCCTGAAGGAGGGATTGGTATCACAGACCTGCAATTCAACGGTTTGACACAAATAAACTGTATGTCGGAATGCCACTATTGAAAAAAGTGTAGAATATTTTCATCGGCAAGTTTCTGTAAGACTAACCTTATTTTAATACGGACTCTTTCGTACCGTTCGCAGTTTACAGTTGGTTTGACGCAATGTTCTTCTGATATTTAAGTGGAGTATGATTCGTCTACAAGTTTTCAAGAACCAGTCACTTGTAGGGCCTCTTAAACGAGTTGAGATCATGCGAAGCAGTTCTAACTCCACTTTCTTTCAAGTTCAGGAGTCTCATTAAGTGCTCAGTACGTGTCTGATACACATTAACTTTTTCCAGGTACTTTAGAAAATAAGAAGTTCTTATGTTCAGCTACGGTATGTACTACATGCATATGCATGTATGTTTCCACTCAAGTATATTCAATGATCGATTGATTACTTACTGAACTGTTTACATATTTTGGTAAAGTCTAACTCCTTAAAAGAATTTATGTAGTCAAAATTCGTAGTAGGACGTCCTAACAGCGTTGCGACATTCGCCGATAAATTCTTATGAATACATCAGGCATTGCTCATGTGCATTTCGTAACCAACGAGCCCACAAATGATGTGATTTGTGCATTAAAAATAAATCACTCAGTATCCCACCTTACCTAGCATATTTTGGCAAATTTTCCAGTTACCACATTAGGAGTGTGGTTCTTGCCTACCTACTTTTGAACGAACACTCTCTTTATTTTTACCTAAAATGGTTCAAAAGGGGTGTTGAAGCAAAACAACATTTTTATTGCCCTGGTTGCCGCGGTGGCTAACACACTCGCCTCCCACTATTACAATCAGGATTCGATAACTGGCAGGGTCGGTACTCGGAGTTTCTCATATTGAATCGTACCGGATCATTCCGCTGGTCGTCAGGTTTTGTCGGGGATCTCTCATATCACCCGCCCCACTCAATCTGGCGCTTCTCAGTTGTAAGGCCTTCGCCCATGCCATCCTTTTGAAAATGCAGATATCTTCGAACGCCCAGTAGTAGTAAGTCTGCATTCGTGGTGCGATATACTGATCCTCGGGTTCTCTCATTATACGATAGAATTGAAAATTTTTATTATTTAAACGTATCGATTCATAAATCATTCCTGTCAGGAAACTTCACGTAAATAGAGGAAGGTAATCACTATATATTTTATGATGTGGACGATTTTAGCAACCACTACATTAAAGGAGTAACATCTCAGTTACACATAACACAAATTTAGCGATTTGTTCTTAAATAACAATACGCATCAGCACTTTTTTAAATAATTATTTTAATGCTCATAGCACCCGTGACAATAACAATAAGAAAAATAATTTATTTATTTTTTTTATTTTTTCGTAACTTAATCAGATTCAGGAATTTGCATCATACTTTAACATATATGTTTTGTCACTATGTAACGAGCCTATTTCATAAATACTATGAAATGTAGTAATAAGCTACAATTTAAGACATTTTTTTTTTCTGTAAAGGCAATAGTTTCAATTATGTGTATTCAACATTAATATGTATTACAGTGCAATGGTAATAGGTATATACAGGTACGACGCACTCGTAAAACATCAAGGGATTTGTAATACGCCATCCATAGTAATTAAAAACACCTAAAACTATCACTATCATAAATCGTGCAATAAATATGTCTTGTTTAGTATCATTTTAACCTGCAAAGTGCCACTTGGTCAAATATGGTAATGTAATCAGCATAAGTCCACATATGTTTATTATAGTTTTTGTGAGTATAAGTAACAGTCAGACTGGCGACCTGGGAGGCCAGCTAAAACGCCACATGTGGTCCTAGAGCCGAAAGAATAGCCCTTACCCCCTCCTCCTTCACTCTTTCTTTCTTTCTCTCTCTCTCTTTCTTTCTCTCTCTTTCTCTTCCCGCTCTTCCTTCCCCCGCCTTCTCCGGCACACTGGTAACTAAATATTTAGTGTAATAATGTATTAACTAAGAGATGTCAATAATATTCAGCAGTAAGAAGGTTATTTATGTATTTTAGTGATGTTAAAATGTAAAACTTTATTTTGTGTAATAAACGTAGGAAGTTAATAGCGGACTCACGCATTCGCGGAAGGCAGGGTGCCTCTCTCTGATTGGCTGAGAGGAACTTCGTCACCTCCTGGTGCTCGGGGGTGGGGGAGAGACGCAAGGATAACAGAGGAGTACGCGGGATGCTGGGGGAGACGGGAATATGTAAGCAAGCAAGCAACACGTGTTTAACTCCGGTGGATAAAGGATAATTTCTTCGTCGTCGTCAAACTGCGGGGCGTGGACAGCGTACTTAGGGGTCACCAGTCGAATGGACTTCCGGGTAGTCGAGGCCGTTTCCCAAATAATTCAACTCCGTCAATTATCTTTTTAACACTGGAGAAAATACTTAATTGTTTCGCTAAAGTCAAAGTAGGTCAACATCAACGGAATCTGCATCCCGAGGTGCGTGGGTTCGTCGGCAATTGTTTTATAATCAGAAACGTGAGTTTTCTTTAGCTATCTGGGCACATCATCAGTCTTTCATTAATACATTTTAATCATCGTAGATACGGACGGAAGGAGAAAAAGTGACAGAAAATAAACAAAAACGTATAAACTTGCTGCAGTTGCATTTAACTTATGCGATTTCGTAGAGTTCTGATGACGTGAACTACTTTCTTGCATCCTTACGATGGACAAATAAATAGAGAGCTAACATAACAAACATCAATATTATATGTTATTTACAGTACTGCGATACAGTAATGATGATTCGTTTGCCTTCACTGATAACCGTTGACTAGTAGAAAGTAAGTTCCTCGAATACAACTTTATTTATTCAAAGTAGGCAAGCAAAACTTTAAGTAAACCTGCTGACATGTGTTAAGACTAGAAATCTTAACTGCACGCAATGCGTCCAGAAAAAATGTTGATTACTCTGTATTTCTTAATTACATTGCCTTAGAATATTTGTCAGTATATTCTTCAAGGCTGCCTGACTGTAAAGTAATCGGAGTAATTATAAGTGTTGTGTAGCCGTGTTTTGATAGTGAATAATAAGTGATTATCGGCATTGTATTAGCTAACATACGTACGAAACTTATGTAATCGTCAGTTAAATTATGTAGGCTACGACAGGAATTTTAAAGCATCGTGTAAGTTAGAACAGTAATCTATAAGATAGGTTTTAAAATCATATTTTACGTCGTTGAACTTAAGGAAATAACATGATAAAAAGCATTTATATTACATTTTCTGTCTGTAAATAAAACATACATTATGATACTAATAAATTTGTGAGGTATAAAATGTTAACTCTTTAAGTAGTATGTATGAAGTGCAATGACACATATGTTAGTTTTCACGCACGGAAATAAGTTCAACTGCAATCTTTTTTCCCATACGAAACACAACAATTTAGTACATCTGAAAAATACATATTGTGAAATTCTTATAATTGCTTAACATAGATATTACGATGAATTATTCATACAATTAGGTAATTTCAATGAATACATTCTGTTATGCTAATTACATCATAGTAACAGGAGGTTGTCAGTCATTGGGCTTGTGAATATGACCGGAAAACATGGTATCCTAACTACGCTGGATTGTTTGTTCTCAACATCATAGTTCATCCCAGTAACACAAAGTACATGTAGTATTGTTTCGGTCGTTTATTTAGAAGGTCGAAATGAATGTCGTTCTTATAGATGTGTACATTTTACTTTATTGTAGGTCATTATAAAATAATGTGATTTCAATATCCAAATGTAAAGAAGACTCGCAGGTCTAGCAGAATTAAACTTACTTTCTTGGTTATAAAATGTACTGCTTTTAAATTATGCCAACATTACACTTTTAAATTGAATTCTGAATCTCCTCCGTTTTTTTTTTTTTTTTTTTTTTTTTTTT